>JAJMBN010000034.1:0-109377 GCA_030572735.1 Sugiyamaella mastotermitis
ATCTCATTGAATCATAGAATTCGAATCTTAATTTTGCTGTTATATGTCCCCACTCGCGTGGTTTATTATCCGATCCAGGTTAAAAAATTATAAAAAAACCTTTTCTCTTCTCAAAGACAAAATATCGGATTAGCTTTAAACACGTTCGTTCGATGCCTTGCTAGCTCAATCGGTAGAGCGTGTGACTCTTAAAACTTGAAAAAGATAAAGGTCATCACAAGGTTGTGGGTTCGACCCCCACGTAGGGCTTTTTTTATATATACAAAATTTCGGCTTATGGCTATGAACATGTTCATATTTCGAATAGGCTCAGAACAAAACTTTTATTTTTTTGACATTTTACATATAATGTTGAACCTAACCCCAAATTAAATTTCATAATGAGCAGAATCTATGCAATGAATGATAATAACATAACATAAAATGACTTCGTGGCCAAGCTGGTTAAGGCGTGCGACTGTTAATCGCAAGATCGAGAGTTCAATCCTCTCCGAGGTCGAATTTTTCCCTTATTATTGCTACAAATTTTTTTTATTCAGGAGTTGGAAATAATTGATCTCCAAATGAAAATAATATTGTAAGCCAGGTTTCATTTTATAGCCAATCATTGAACAATAATGCTTTATTTATTGGTATTCAACAATTAAAAAATGCTAACCAGTAGACTTGTAAGCTCTTAGACTCTACTACAGTAGCAATATCTTTGAATATCTCCCAAAAGCGAGCAAGGTTCTAGACTAAGTAGAACAAGCACAGCCTAGTTTAGACTTTAGCACCTGTCAGGACTATGAAAAATCTAGTTTGGTGGATAATAAGGAAGTTCTTAAAGACATTGAGCAGCTGTGACGGTCAAAAAACCAGGACACTCAGCTTTAGATCTGTGAACTAGGCTTTATTATATAAGCACAAATAGTTTTAATTTGTACGTGATTAGAAATATAGTACAATAACTTACAGAGATTTCGGAATCAAGTAGTTACATGTGCCGCAAACATATATCTAACTATAGCGATACTAGTCTCATCCTCAGGTTTTCGATCCATCCATTTATATAATTACTGCAATATAATTTTACTTTCAATTACTCGATTGCTAATATATACATTTTGTCAGAATGGCCAAGATTGATATTAAAGTATTTAGGCTCATACACTGAATATAATACCTAAACCACAATTATGCGGAAGATTGCATTGGGTGCGTAGTTCTGATGCTATAAGTGACGTCAGTGGGGGGGGGATTAATGGGATTAATGGCAGGGTTGCTGTAAGCTATTAATCTTCCTCGCCATGTAAACTAGACAGGGATATTATAAACAGCCTGAATACCGGATTGTGAGAAAAGAATTGAATTCAAGAGAAAATACCTTTAAAAGCAAACTCTTCTTCTCTATTTGAGAGGATAGTTATAAAACCCTGCTAGCGCAACCAATTTTCAGTTTCGAACAACCAAAAGCAATTGGAATTTGAATTTCTAAATTATAACCAGAACAACATTTGTAGAAGTTGGAAAGAGCATTCACACACTCAGGTCTAATTTATATTGTCTGAACGTGTCACTTATGAAGCTGCTATGTTTAATAATGAGCTTGGAGTTCGCGGATTGAAAATTGCTTATGTTGGGAGTGCTATTACGCAAATATTAGCAACTCTCCTTGGAATCTTATCATTATGGGCTCAAAAGTGGTTTAGAGGTAGGATTATCGTTGATGGAAGGTCAAGATATTCATACTATGGACTAACTCAGAACTGTATATACGGACAAAGTTGCCGACCGTTTCCAACTGAATTTGATTGTGACGAAAATGGTGAACTGTTCTGTGCTGGCTGGAAAACGGCTGAGTTCACAATATGGATATCAATTATTTTCCAGCTTACTAGTTTAATTACACTAGTATTTGCATTAATTGGAAATCGGTTTACTTTTTATTCCGGTTGGAGAATGGTACCTTACATGCAGACAGGATCAGTACTGTTCCAACTATTTACGACAATAATAATGGCAGAAATACTAGAGCTGTCTCCCCTGTTCCATCACGGAGGACAGTGGACGCTAGGAGTGAGTTGGGCATTTTGTACTATATCGTGGGTTTTGACACTTTTCATTATGATGGCCCTAGTAATAGTTGGGTTAATGTCTCCCATCCAAGAATATGACGACTTTTATGACACCGACTTTGAGTCCTACACAACTAGCAGTGTTAATGAGGATGAGGACTCTGAGCAACCTAGAGATGATTTTTATTATTATAATCAACAGACGAGAAGAAATTATTTTACCATGTGACTATTTTGACTTAATGTAATTGGTGTAGATTAAAAGAATTTAGGCATGACTCAGTTCAATTTATTTATCTTTTTCAATAATAGATCTAGAAGAATCTCTAGAGATTCTCGTACTTCTATGAATGCATTGGTTTGCGTTGGTAGGATTAAACCATAGCATTTGACAATGCTAACTTATACAATAAAACAGCTATTTAAATTTATATGCCTGGAATTATCGTTGAAAATTATCATAAATTTTTTATTCATCGAATTGTTGCTGGTTGCACTTCAGTTATGAAGCAAACCCTAACATCTGATATTTGAATATTTGACCCCTAAATAGCTTGAACTACCTCTACACATCATAAATTTACGTGATTGTAATTTAAAGATGACTTCTTTATTTGAATTCGCTAAAGATTTAGCACAATTAGGTTACCAATACCCATGTTCAGCATCTTTATTGGCGGTTATATCTGGTGTTGGATTATTTAAATTGGTTTTTACTACCGTTAGTTACTTTGGTATGATTACTGACTTATTCATCCTTCCCACACCCAATTTATCCAAATATGGAGCCAGGTCTGGTCAAGCTTGGGCCATTGTGACTGGTGCTACTGCAGGTATTGGTGAACAATTTGCTCATCAATTGGCTAGTAAGGGATTCAATGTAGGTATTATTTCCAGAACCGAGTCCAAACTTCAAGCGCTCCAAACAACTCTTCAAGATAAATACAAGGTTCAAGTCAAGTATTTGGCATTTGATGCTGCTGCTGACAAATCAGAGTCTTATATTGCATTGAAGAGCTTTGTTGAAGAACTGAAAGATGTCACTGTGTTGATCAACAATGTTGGTCAAAGTCACTCGATCCCGGTCCCATTTATTGAGACCACTGACGAAGAATTACGAGATATCATCACTATTAACAACATTGCTACCCTTAAGATTACTCAAATTGTTGTTCCTCAAATCATTGCCGCTACTTCATCAAAGTCTATCAAGGCCAGAAAAGGATTGGTATTAACCATGGGTTCATTTGCTGGTCTTACTCCTTCTCCTTTATTGGCCACCTATTCGGGATCCAAGGCCTTTTTGCAAGGATGGAACAATTCTTTAGCTAAGGAATTAGAGTCTAAGAATATTGATGTTCAATTAGTCATTTCTTATCTTGTTACTTCCAATATGTCTAAGATCAAGAGGACCTCCGCCTTAATTCCCAACCCCAAGGGTTTCGTCAAGTCAGTTTTTCAATCTATTGGACGAAGAGCTGGAGCGCAAGAAAGATATGCTACTACCACTCCTTATTGGTCTCATGCTTTACTTCATTGGTGGATTGAAAATGTTCTTGGAGTTTTTTCCAAGTTATTGATTGGAATCAACTATAATATGCATGTTGATATTCGACGAAGAGCCTTGAAAAGAGCCGAACGATTGGCTAAAGAAAAATAAGCTGGAAAAAAGACTAATCGGTTATACGTTATAATTATTATATTTTCATGAAAGATATTTTAATTATTAGTACATAACTTAAATGCAAGGTACCTATAACTGTTAACTTACTGCTTGCTGTGCAGTTCAGTTACAATCAGTTTCAAATATATTGACCAGTAATTAATTATTTTGACCCACGCGTCAAAGAAAACGCGTATCTGTACCATATAATACTTCTTTAAAAATCAATTTAAATTTGAAACCTGCCATTTAGTAGGGATCGCCCTCACCAGAAGTATAAATAGTGGAGACCTGTAGGCCTGAATTTTTCCTAATCAAGGATGTATGTGCTGACCACTTGGCTATGGAGACCAAGCCGCGGTAGAACAATAGATGAAGCCACCTGCGATGGAACTACAGTATTTTAGCTTTTAGAGTGGGCGCTATTTGCATATACAATGGAGGCTTTATAGAAATAATAACATTCTAATATTTTTTTCCCAGGCTTATATCATCCGCCTTGGCTATGTGAAACAGGATAATTTAGCTGTAGTCGCCAGACCCAGAAAGTTCGTATCAGATAAACTCTTAATTTTTGTTCTAACGGGTTTTCAGTCCCAACTGGTTGGCTACCGAGATAAAGATTCTCTGTATTAGGATATCCAAATGACAGATCGGGATTTTGCATAACTTAGATATAGGCTTTTGTCATGTAAGAGTCCAGATTTGATTAGAATCGTACAAAGAACAAAGGATAAAGCTATATTGAAGAACAAAAAATTATTGTCATTATCAAAGTATTAAATGTTGAATAATTAGTTATACAGTTAGACAAACTGGGCCAGTGTATGTACAGAATCATAGCTGTTAAGTGTTTGCTAGCAAGCAAGGCAGAGAAAGCTGCATTAAATCGCCTTCTGAACTAGTTGCTTTTCAAGTCTAGTTAACGTTTAAAAAGTTAGTTATTCTTGGGCCAAATCTGATTGTAATGTTCAAACTTGACGGTTAACCTTGTTAACATATGTGGCCCGGACCTAACTTAATTATGTATCATAGTACAGCTGCAAGTAGAGAGGCACATTTAACCACGTTTTAACATTAATAACCCACATAGAATCTATTATCGCATGGAGTGATGTAATCATCAGAAACATATCATTACCGGTGGATATCGCCGTTTTAATAAACGATATATAGCTGGTAACCGAGCTTCAAAGTAAGAAGTGAACTTCACGTAGTTGGTTCGATTTAGAATCACTTTCATAGTAATTAAGTTTATTAGAATAGCTTAAATGAAGTCAAGACAAATTCTCAACCTAACTAGAGACTAATATCTATTGACTTTTACCTATTTTGAGTCTGGATTACCAGCCATTTTTCATCTTAGTTGAAGTAGTTAGCTTTATGTGGCATTCAGTAAACACTTATACGTGGGCCAGGGCCTGAATGGAAGATGCATCTATTGTCCCAATTCAGAAAGAGGCGGGAGTCATTTAACCTAAATAGGAAATGTCCCTGTCAGTGGAATATCACATATCACTCGACAACTGCTTAACTTTTGATTACGTTTGTCTTGGATCAAGGATTCTTATATTTGTTTAATACATAACGATTTCAAACAGTCATTCTAATAGGAGATAATAGGGGGTTAATAACAATAACAAGAGCTAACTATGCACTCACTTTGTGGCTCAGAGCCTCATATCCGAGATCTGAATATTAAACTATAACTAGGTGACTGTAGTAGTTCTCCAGATCGGTAGCTGACAATTTTATTATTTAACCTACAGGGATCTAATTAGACGCACCAACCATCTCAGTGGGTCTTTCAACATGAAAAGGTTATATTTTAGAAAATAGCTTCTAAAATACAGTAACTAAAAAAGTATTCTACAGTATTTTATATGTTTGAATCTAGTGTATAGTGTAATCCCTTTAGTTTTCGAGTGTGCTGTGTTTGGCAGCGGCAACCCACCCGTACAGATGCCGGCGCTAAAATTCATATTAATAGAATACAATGTGGTCAACTATTTAACAAAAGAAAAAAAACCCCTCTAATATAAAGCATATATATATATAATATAATATAAAACCAGCATTTTATATTTAATAATAGGTTTAAATTGGATGCCTTTTCTTCAAGTCTAATTGAACCAGTTCCTGTGCTGTGGTTGCTTTTTTCCGCTTAATGCAGTTTTGGGCTTGCATGATTTAACATGTCATTGCTTTTTCTTTATGTGCCCCTTGCTACTATCAATTATTATATTTATTGCCTCTGACTGCTAATCCTTTTTTGTACCCAGATAACAGATCGTCCTTTATATATAAGCGTCTGAGACTCTTTAATTGAAATCTTCATATATAACCAACCGTTTTATTTGTGGTGGTTGTTGTTGTTGTTGTTGTTGTTGTTGTTTTTTTTTTTTTATTTATTGTGCTGGTTACATTATTTATTCTTATTTTCGACGAAAACCCACCTGTCCTTTCATTTGACATAACAAAAAAATTCCTTCAATTTCCTACTGCTTGTCTTTTTGGATTCGATTTTTTATATTGCTTTAAGCAAAAGTTTCAAAGTATATTATATCCTATTTCCTAATATCCTTTTGATAAAAACGTTGTTATTTTAACTGTTGTGCTGGTCACTTTGTAAGTACTAAAAATATGTTTATTATAGAGTAAAAACCAGTGTTATTCTGAATAATGTGACATACGATATTCCACCATGGGTTTTATAGAAATCAACAGCTGTTAAAATCTATAATATCTTACAATGTTTTTCCCGGTTCATTCGGACCATAATGGTCATTTGAACAAGCTCATGCCGTTGTCATTTGAGTACAAGCATAAGCATCCCAAACTTGTGTGATGCAAGACCCAAACCGGACAGGCTGAGATGCTAAATTTGGACACAAATATGTGATGATTTCATATTACATCTAAACGTCTAAACATTAACATCATTCATTTTGAAAGGATTATTATTGCCTTTTAAATACCGGAATATCACTGCTAGGTTTCTTGAATTCAATATAAAATAAATCCTGATTTAACTAACTTTTAGGTTAAGAAATTCACGTTTTTTGTCATACTCCTATATCAGCCCGCTAAACCCTTAACTAGCGTTTCCTTCAATCGATAGAGCCGTCTTTGTGGCCGAATTTGGTTTAGGCGCCTTAAATACAAAGAAGCTCTGCTTAAAGCACTAAGGTTAACCAAGCGTTCTATCCTAAGCCGCCTGCTTTGGGTACAGAAAGCTTAATAGAAAAAATAGACCGGCAGTTCGTACACGCAGCCTACCACTAAAAACAGTCACCATTAAAAAATAAGGGGTTAGAAATCAACAATTCAAAATTTAATCTTTGTTGATCTACTTTTTCTCCTCCCTTTAATTCTTCACCACCATTACGAAGCCAAATCCCGCCTAATTTTCTTTAATTAGAGGGGTATTGGGGAGATCCTCTCTTCTACGGTGAGATTATCGAATATTTATATATATATTTTAAATATTCGCAAAAGGTTTATTTATTCCGTCCTTTCCAAACCAGCTGTTTTGGCTTTGTATCCATTAATACCTATCATTCATTCCTTTAAAAATCCATCAGCACCTTTCCTTGAAGATTATTTTTTTTGGTATTCCATTCGAATCATTTCTATCGCTTTGTTGTAATATATTAGGACATCTCTCCCATTTATTCTCCATTTGTTTATTTTTGTTACTCAATGTCAATGGTATCAACTCTATCACCAACTCAGGCCAGTTTCACATTCCCTGCTCCCCAATCTTCATCAAACTTTCCCAACACCAACAACAACTCCCCTTCTCCAAGATCAAGAAAAGGTTACAAGTCTCCTATTAGTGGGTCGACTCGGACTTTTGTTCCTGCAGTGCCAAATTTACTAGCTACAAATGTTGTTGAGTTGTCACCCAAAAAAGCGTTAGCCCCTCCAGGCTCGCCAACTACTGGTAGCACTACTTCAGGGCTGTCTTTATCCAATTCTGTATCTATTTCATCCTTCAAAAACTCTGCTTATACTACTACTACTACTGCTTCTGGTAGTACGATTGAGGCTGGCCCTCGTTCTCCTTCCAGTTCTTCTACTACTTCAAATTCTTCCCCTTCTCGTGCTAATAGACCTGGCCATCATGCGCATAGACGATCGGCTGCTGTTTCCCTTGATCATGGAAGGTCTCCTGTATTAGGCAACTTGTTGAATGGTACTTCAAACTTTGGAGGAAATACTAGCCCAAATATGTCTATAGAGAATCTTTCCAGTCATCCTTATGGTTTATACGCTCCTTCTCCTACATTTGCATCTTCTAGTTCTTCATTACCTTCACAGCAAGCATCATTTTCAAATTCCTCTGCATCTCTTACTTTAGATACTGCACCATCTCCTTCTAAGAAGGTTGGTCCTAGAGTTTCTTTTGTAGATGACAATGTTGTAAAGCAACAACAACAGAAGCAGCTACAACTACGACAAGGACCCGCATTACATGCTTATTCTCATAGTGTTGGCACTGTAGTTGCTGATGTCGAGTCATCTTCCAATCCATCCTTGATTGATTTGGCTAAGGCAGTTACTATTGACCATTCCAGTCCTACTTCGAAAGTTACCAAGACTGAGAAGGCCAAAACTAGACGATATCGCCATAAAAAAGTCAAGTCTTGGGCAGGAAATCTTATTAGATTTGGCAAGAAGGATGAACAAAAGCAGTCTCTTGCTATTGAAGAGTTGACGAAGCAACAAGATGAATCTGAACAAAGTGCTGCTATCGTTGAACCAATTTCTTCTGTTGTACGGACTTCTCCTACCCAATGGAGTATTCCAGTTTGGGATGAAGGTCCTGAACCTACTATCGACTTAGATGAAGCCCTGAATACCTCGAGAAACGGCGTTTTATTAGGTGATAGTGAATTTGGGAGCCATGGGTTTTTCCATAGACGATCCGAGTCTGCTCCTACGCTTCCCCTTGGTCCAGGATTTAGAGGTATCAAGAGAAAGATGGGTCCTGTTGTTGAAGAGGATCCTAATGAGGACATGGAAGCAACTAGTAATGATGAAGCTTTGTTGATGTCTCCAAAGTCCCCAGCATCAGCTTCAGAGTTTTCTCCTGCTCTATCATCTTTAACTCCTTCTCCTACCTTTTCAGATCATTTCTTTGCCGAAGGTGCTATTCCTACCTCGCCTTCAGCGACCATTAGAGTTGTAAATCAATTATCTGATTTTGAAAACATCCCAACTGCATTGGTTAGCTTCAGCGGTATGGATTTAGGTGAGCCAGGTCCCGAGATTAGATGCTCATTTGACGGTTCTTCAGCATTGGATGCTAGCAAGCACAAACTTAGTGGTGATCAGCTCATCGCCTCTACTTCCGCTGATTTGCATCCTGCTGTAAGTAGCTCTACAAAGCCTAAGCGATTTAGTGCTTTTATGGGTAGAAGAGGATCTCAAGATTCGTCCATCATGACTGAGAGTACTAAAGTATCATCTTCTACGAAATCCAAAAGATCTAGTAAAGTATGGAGCTGGATTAGAGGTAAAAAGACGAATTAAGGTCCAACTTGTTATGTTTTTGATGACGTTTATTATTATTATTGTTATGTTTATTTTATTATTATTTAATTGTTTTCATTGTGTGTATTTTACGTTCAAGGACATTGAATCCTTCTCTAGCATTATATATCTAAATTATTTTAAATACATTAAAATGTGAAATCCCAACTCAGTGTGCCCTATTAAAAAGAATATCTTATGAGCTACTTACCGGGTTATTATTACCATGTAAAATAGGCTGAGTAGGCTCAACACGGTTAACAGTAACAGCTAACTTAACTTTACTTCCGTAGTATATATTGACAGACTAGGGCAAAAGTTTCTCCGATTTACAGGGTTAAAGCTACAGTAGTAGCCTTATTATTGTTAAGGAAGCTCGTGCAGGCACAACCGGCGTGATCATCATACTGCAGCAGCCGAGGCAGCCCTTTAAGTAACAACCAGATGGGAGCTCGTCTTTACTAGCCCATCGATTTACTGGTTTTATTTATATATAAAATCTCTTGCAAAAACACCATAATCATCTTTACTGTAGAGAGCTATCAACTAAATATAAGGGATTGAACTAAAATGACTACTGAAGTTCATCTGATCGTATTGGTTCATGGGTAAGTTATGTCTATCATCTTACTGTTATCTAACACTTCTAACACCTTATAAAAATAGTCTATGGGGTACAGTCAACCACTTTGGCTATGTGGCAGAACAGCTCGAGAAGAAAGGTGCTATAGTCCATAATGGCCCTAAATATGAACTCAAGATACCTGAAAATATACCATCTGCAGTGGTTGTGTACAGGACTCACACTAACCAAGGATATTTTACATATGATGGCGTGGATGTATGCGGAGCTAGAGCTGCAAATGAGATTGAAAAAGAGATTGAGACTATAAACCAGAGACCAAATTCAAAAGTTACAAAGATTTCTGTAGGAGGATATTCTCTTGGAGGACTTATCTCGCGTTATGCCATTGGATTGCTATATAAGCGAGGAGTGTTTGATGAGATAACACCAGCTTCATATACTTCCTTTGCGAGTCCCCATGTTGGAGTAGTCGTACTGGGAAACCGATATACTGCTCGCGGGTTTAATTGGATTGGACAGTATTCAATGTCTTCAACATCTCGTCAGCTTTTCTTGACCGATAAGTTCCAATCTACTAATGTTCCATTACTTGAGTATATGGCAGATCCAAGTTCGATATTTTTTAAGAGTTTGAAATTGTTTTCTTCCCATACTTTATATGCGAATATCATTAATGACCATCGATGTGAGTACTATACATCTTTAATAAGTACAAAAGAACCGTTTACTGGTCGTGTTAATGATTTCCGTGGGCCATATGTTGAAGGATACAAGCCTATAATTATTGATCTAGAAGCTGGTCCTTTAAAGTTCTCTAGTGAGGATCCTTTGATTGTCAGTAAGCCTACCTTTTTTGATCGAGCTAAGTTGTGGATTAAGCGAGCTATTCAGTACACTGTGACCGCAATTAAAGTTTTGATTATTGTACCATTGTGGTTTGTTGCTTTCCTTATCAATGCTACTTATCAAGGAGTCGCCTCATCTGTGAGACAACATGTTTTCAAGAGAAATGGTCAACATGTTTCATTAGTATTTGATGAGATTTTGGAAGACGAAGCTGAAGATGTAGTGGATTCAATGTACAAGGCATTTTCAAAACCTGAAGCTCCTGCTCTTGCATCTGGAACTCATGAAGTTACCGAAGATCAACTTGTCGAAGCCGATTTAGATCTTAACAACACTCAGAAAAACATCATCAAGGGGCTTAATTCTCTTAATTGGAGCAAGTTCCCAGTTCATATCAGTAAAGCTTCTCATACTCATGCTGCAGTGATTGTCCGTTACGAGTCCAACAAATTTGATGAAGGAAAATTGATAGTAGATCACTGGATCAACAATCAGGATTTTGGGTTATAGCTTCATATAATTTTATTTAATATTAAGATATATACATATACATATATTAATTATAGGATTATCTAAATTAGACGACCTGGAATTGTTAAGTAAAAAAGTTAACGTTAATTTTACATCCAACCGTTGCCGGTCAGACGATCCGGACTGCGGCTGATTTTTTTATGACTGATGTTTAATGCAGAGAAGATTACAGGGCAACTTCATCTTATAAACTTACAAGATTTTGAAGGAAAAATAAACAATCAAAATGTCAGCCAGATCTGCGGTTGTAGTTAGAAATACTAATGAAACTAAGATCCAAATTGCCTTGTCTTTAGATGGTGGCCATATTGCCTTGGAGAAATCGTTATTCAAGACCAATAAAGATTCAAGTGCTGATCATGCTGCTCAAGCTAGTGCTAGTCAAGTTATCAACGTTCAATCTGGTATTGGATTCCTTGACCATATGTTACACGCCCTTGCCAAACATTCTGGATGGAGTTTGGTGCTTGAGTGTATTGGAGATTTGCATATTGATGACCACCACACCGCCGAAGATTGTTCTATTGCTTTAGGAGTAGCTTTTAAAGAGGCTCTCGGTGCAGTTCGAGGAGTTAAACGATTTGGTACTGGATTTGCTCCTCTTGATGAAGCATTATCTAGAGCTGTTGTTGATTTATCCAACAGACCATTTGCATTTGTTGATTTGGGCCTCAAAAGAGAGAAGATTGGCGATTTGAGCTGTGAGATGATTCCTCATGTTTTAGAAAGTTTTGCAACTGCTGCCGGAATTACCATGCACATTGACTGTTTAAGAGGATTTAACGATCACCACCGATCTGAAAGTGCCTTCAAGGCTTTGGCTATTGCCATTAAGGAGGCTATCTCTTATACTGGCTCTAATGATGTTCCTTCCACCAAGGGCGTCTTACGATAATCGTTTCATTCGTCGTCTTCCAAACCAATTTGAATCTATTAAATGTAACATATATATTTAGAACTATCATAATATTTAATATCCGTCTTTGTCCCAGAAAAGTTTAGGTTGTACTGGAGCAATGCCCTTCAAACACACCTAATCTCTTTGGAACATTATGTAAAATTGTACCGCATTTTTCCATCTTAACTTAAGTAGCTTTAGTAACTTACTTCGTAAATTAAGTTAACATTTCACTTATTTTGCCCTTATATTTCTATATTTAAGGTCTTCTCAAGTATGTTTCACTCTACTGTAACTTATAGTTTCGAGCAGCTTCTTGAGGCAAACATAGCGGCTCAAATTTATTCTCACCTCCCATCGTCCACACCACAGTACCCCCTGTCCTTCACTAGAGCATAAATTTGATAATAAACCACCATATACTGAAATTGTTTTTATCTCATCATCCTTCTGCCCTTAGTCTCCTCATAAAATTATATCTTCACGGCCAACAAAACTACAAGAGCTGTATAATAGACGACGGAAAATATCCCTTACTAGAAGGGCCTACCATTCATTTAGTATCAGCATCCAAAGCTGATAGCGAAACTGCACTTAGTGCCTACATCGTTTATAACACGTTTCACTCATTTTCTCCTATTTTTTTAGCTGTTTATCTGTATATCGCTCTGAAAACTGAATATGAGTGTTACATACAGTAAACCAGTTAGTCAACAGTTTCATTTAGAGGAACCGATTGGAAGAGGTAACTTCGGTGTTGTTTATAAGGCAACCAATGTGGACACTCGTCAAGTGGTAGCTATCAAGATATTAAATCTGGATACTGAAAAAAATGAGGTCCAAGATGTACAACAAGAGATTTCTATGCTATCTCGATTATCTCGTAATGAAGGAGCAAATATAACTCGGTATTTTGGATCTTATTTAAATGGAACAAAGTTGTGGATTGTCATGGACTTGTGTGCAGGTGGCTCTATTAGAAGTTTGTCAAAAGCAGGCCCTATTGAGGAAAAGTATACCGCCGTTATTGTCCGGGAATTATTACAGGCGTTAGTATATATACATAAGGAAGGTGTGATTCATCGAGATATTAAAGCAGCAAATGTTCTGGTAACAAAAGATGGTCGGGTTCGTCTTTGCGACTTTGGTGTAGCAGCACAAATCACTTCCACTAGTTTAAAAAGAACCACCATGGTTGGAACTCCTTATTGGATGGCTCCTGAGGTTATCACTGATGGAGCTGTATATAATTCAAAGGCTGATATCTGGTCCTTAGGTATTACTATATATGAGATTGCTACTGGTAGCCCTCCTTATTCTGATCAAGACGTTTACAAAGCACTTGCAATGATTTCCCGTCAGAAGCCGGCTCGTTTAGAAGGACCCAACTATTCTGCAGCGTTAAAGGAGTTTGTAGCGCAATGCCTCGATGAACATCCTCAAGACAGAGCTTCTGCAGAAGACCTCACAAAATTGAAGTTCATCCGAAACACAAAGAATGTCCCTACAACCATATTACGAGACTTAGTTTTACGTTACATGAACTGGAGAGAAAAGAATACTAATGTTAGGGATTCAGTCATGATGTTGAAGAATTTACCTCCTGAGAGCTTGGATGATGATTTCGAGGAGGATGATGATACCAGTAGCGAAGATATTGTGTGGGATTTTGATATTGACCCTTATATGCAGGTTGCGCCAATTGGAACCAATATAAATGGACCTGTTGGATTTGGAATCCCATCTCCTATCTATGATAATAATAATTTTACTTATCCTGAGAATACTATGTCTGAACTAAATACTCCTTACCACTCACAAGAATCTACTATTCGTGGAAATGGACAGGTCCTTCCCAAAGTCGATATCCAAGATGCTCCTGCTTCTCTTATGGGATTATTTGAAGATTCTTCCCATCCGATTTCAGCACCTGAGCCTATGCAATCAAGCCAAGCAATTATGGGATCTGTACAAGCAAGTCAAACTATGATTAGCTCAGGAGTATTGCCAATACCAGCTCTACCAGGAATTTCTTCCCCTTCTATCCCCAGCTCCCCTACTGTTGAAATCGAGATTCCTTCAGTAGAGGCAATGACCGCTTCGGCTTCTGTATTGAGTCGTGTTAATAGTAACGCCACGCTTCCAGCTGTTCCATCTGGTACTAATGGCCCATCATTATCTCGAAGAAACATTCCTCCATCATTATCACAGATCCCTCCACCAAATATAGTGCCAGGACCATTATCATCAAGCAACAGTACTCAGCCTGTACAAGTTCTTCAGAAATATCCTTCATTGCAAATGCCGTCTAATGGTATTTCAAACGGACAGCAACTGCAGCAACAGTATGGACAATCCCAGCTATCTCCTAGTCAATTACCAACCTCTTCTACAACAAAACCATCACAACAGTACCCCCAGCCACAGTTAACATCTACAATTCAGAGCCCTATTTCTAGTTCAGTGAGCCAATCTATTCAACAATATCCCCCGGCTCAACTGTCTCCTGTACATATTCCACCATTGAATAATCAACTACTTCAACAACAACCAAAGACCCATATCCAATCTACACAGCCATTGCAGCCACTGCAATCATTGCAGACTTCTACTCAACAAGTATCTCCACCATTGGTGCAGCCAAACCCCCAAGCGAATCAGTTGTCATCTGTGTCTTTACCACATCCTAATGGTGCCCATCGGCGTACTCCTTCTCCAAAGAGAATGACTCCTCGTATTCAAGGAGGTGGTGGAGGTGGTTTAATTCCTGCTTCACCTCCAAGAGATCAGAATGGATCATCTACGACAGTAATTAAAGCTCCTAATTCTGCTACACCTACGTTAAATAGACCTCGATTGAAAAGTTTAGTTGGTGCTGAAAATCCTGTGGTTGCTGTAGACACTGCACTACATTTACCACCTCCAATTAATTCAGACATAGCTTCGAGATCTGGTTCAATCGGCTCTTCATCTTCAGGTGGCTCATTGCCATCACCCATCTTAAATCCATTGAGTGGCAGTCAACAGTCTTCAGTGGTACGCGCTCCGAAGTCTACAGTAACCTCAGGATTAATGCGCCAAAAATCTACAAAGTCAACACCACGAAACGGAAATGTCAATAATTTACAAATTACCATGCCTCCTCCAGGACCTACACCATTTGCATTGTACCAAACTCCACCGCTGTCGATAGCTAGTAGTACGTTGACCTCGTCTCCTCCATCTCACTTGCTTTCAGTTACAGCGTCTACGACAAACTTAACCTTAAATTCTAGCACTGATGGTGATACTACAATTGAAGATATTGATAATTCTACAATTGAGTTTCCTCTACCAAATTTGGACTTGTCTATTCTGTTGGATTCTACGCCAGCATCAGAAATTAATAGCAAATTAATAGAGGTGCTTGACTCGATAACTGTGGGTATTGATAAGCTTTCCGCAGAACTCCATCGAATTGCTTAAAGAAAAGATGAGATTTGATAATGAATTTACGACCAAAACAATAGTATAGATAGTTGTTTTTAGCATAAGTAATGAAATGAAAAAAAAAATGTATTATTTACCTTGGGAAACCAATCTATTCACAAAATAATTAAGCTGTCTTGGGCTTAACAACAATGTTGTCGAGTTCTTGTCGTTCAGTAGCATGGGCCTCAGCTTCAAGGATATAAGGAAGCAAGACAGCAGTGTCCTAGAAAATACGTTAGTTTTTTTTTCCTACAATGGTTGACGCGGGACACATTTCAACCGCATTCTCAGCTATCAATTATCAACTTACATTTTCGGGCTTCAACCATTGGTTCTTAGGCAAAAGCTTATGAGTGGCAGAGAGTTGTTGAGCAGTGGCAAGTCTGAAAACTCTCTCATAGGAGTCGAGAGATGGAAGTCGCTTGATAGCAGTTTGCATAACGTCATTCTCCTCAGCGAACAAATCTTCGGTCTTAAGACCCATCTTTCTGTAACCAGCAAGGTCAACAAAAACACGAGATGCAGGGACAAAAACACTCTTGAGCAAAGGCTTGCTCAAGATGTACTTGGTGATGACCTCGAGTTGATTGAAGGTAGACATTTTTACTCGGATTGTATGTGAATAAAAGATGATGATGATAATTGCAGATTTATTATGTGAAGCTCGAATTGCAATTGTTTGATTGGTCCATAACCCCTACCTCGTGCCTCAACTTATGGGGCTGAAAAATATTGTTCCAAAGCCCTGATCTGAAAAATTCAAGCATTACTGAATTTGAAAAATCTTTGACTACTATTATAATAATGAGAGTATCAAATATAAACTTGATAAAAAATTCGAAAGGTGTTTTAACAAGATTCAAAGAAAGCAGTAGCGGTTTGAAAAATGGGGGAATTCCCAGTAAACCTCCTTTAGATCCAAAAGCCCTGAAAGGCATCACTTTACCAGGTGCTGGAAAGCCTTTTGAAAAGAATTTTGTAGAGTTCAAGTCAAAAAAACCATGGGATGGACAAAATAAAGATAAATATTTTCGTGATAAATATGCTCATGTACATGCAAGCCAGAAGAAAGAGCGCGAAGCCAAAAGAGCAGTCAAATCTGACTATAAAGAATCCAGATCATTTACCAAGAATAAGCTCGCTAGATATGAAAAAGCGAAGGAGGAAGGACGATCTATTAGAAAAGAACCAAATGCATTATTAGATAAAATAATCAGCGAAAATAGGGAACGGGCTGCTGCTACGAAACAGACGTTTGCTCAGAAACTTGCCGTAAAATTTGAAAATGATTCGAAACTGGAGTTCATTTATGGAACAGGGCCAGTAACTGCAGCTCTACAAGCAAATGCCAGATCAAAGCTAGTCAAGTTATATACCCATTTCAGCAAGGCAGAAGCATCTAAAGAGATACTAGATCTTTGCCGTCTTCGGGAAATCAAAGTCAGTTTTGATGTCCCTCTAGCCAATATGAATATAATGACCAACAATGGAGTTCACAACAAGTACGTTTTGGAATGTCATAAAATAACGCGAGAGAGTGTTGTTTCGTTGGGATCAGTTGATTCTGAGTCTGGAAAAATTAATATTGCTCAAGTCGAGGACTCTAAAATAGTCAATGTGGATATTTCTTATGACAAGAAAAATAATACATACCCTTTATTCCTCTATATTGATGAGGTTAGCGATACACACAATTTTGGAGCCATTATTAGATCCGCATATTATCTTGGGGTTAATGGAGTTATTCATAGTTCTAGAAACTGTGCAAAGATATCTCCAGTGGTATATAAAGCATCAGCAGGAGCATTAGAACATATGACTTTGTTCAGCTGTGCACAGCCATTAAAGTTCTTTGAGCAATCAGTCGAAAATGGATGGTCTGTTATATCCACTAGTCCTAGGAAGTCAGGATTACCCAATGTTAAGAGAGTACTGCCCAGTGGCCTACAAGCCATGTTGAAGAATGGTCCTTGCATTTTAGTTGTAGGATCAGAAGGTGAGGGGTTGAGAACTAATGTATTACAGAGAAGTACTCATTTAGTGGCCTGGAATGGACTTCAGGATACCCAAAAGCTCGATTCGCTAAATGTG
Source organism: Sugiyamaella mastotermitis (assembly GCA_030572735.1). Taxonomy (NCBI): domain Eukaryota; kingdom Fungi; phylum Ascomycota; class Dipodascomycetes; order Dipodascales; family Trichomonascaceae; genus Sugiyamaella; species Sugiyamaella mastotermitis. Next base: position 17,682 of record JAJMBN010000034.1, read on the forward strand.
AGTGTAGCCACTGCCTTATTGCTTTCAAAATTCTACACACCAACTGCATTTGACTAATGACAAACTATTATATATATCTGTTTTATCTAAATTGTACATAAAACCAAAGTTTCATGCCTGTAAATAAATTATATATATCTGATGACGACTAGATTAATATCTAGTGTAACCAAGTTCACTTTCAAGCTCATCGGTGTCTATGTTTTCTAGTGGATACCCCACAGTAGATAAAATTGTGACTGGACCAATATCTTTAAAGAAATTAAGATCTTCTTTAGCTTTGGCAAGGAATAAGCCAATGCAGCCCAATGAATTTATACTTCTACCCTTGATTTGTTCTGCTCTTCTTGGAACGGCCATCATCCACTTCTCAGTAAACAAGAAGTTGTAAGAAAAATCAGAAGAAGAGTATTTGTTTAATATAGAGAAGACTCTAGCAATTAATGTCGAATATCTGAACGCAAGCTCCTCGCCAGTTAACTCAGTAGGAGTTGGAACAATGAAATGAGCAAAGTCGAGTTTATCGTCATGGAAAGGATAGTCACCTTCCTGGAATCCAGAAGCCTTACTGCCTTGAGCCAATAAAACATTATCAGGAAATGGTACATAATTATCAGATGGAAGTGGGATGAATTGAATATGCTTATGAGCAACTGAAGCTCCGGATGATGGTCCAGAGTTGAAAAATCCAAGGTATTTCTTTGATCCTTGTTTGTTGATGGCAGTTAAAGTTTCAAAGGCACTTTCCAGAATATCTTCACTCAAAGGAGTCGTTTGAGGTTCGAAATCTTTAGTAATGAGTAAAAAGTGTCCCTTGGTTACAGCAAACTTATTTAGAACAATGCGGTAGTCCCGAGCACCGAATTTTGGCACTACAAGTAAACTGGCCTCTGGGGGCAACCATGGACTAACAGGCTTTTCTACGGGAGGGACTCTAACCAGATCAGAACCCTGCTCAACAATAGCACCACCAGTCGCAGTAGGAGCAAGAGAAGTTGGTTTCTTTGCCAATGCTGGTGCAAAAGTGTATCGGATTGCCATATGCTCATAAGATGATGGGATTACCTCCGCAGGGGTATAAACCAATGATCCATCTGCAACAGCACTGTCGAATTTCGAATCAATTAATTCAGCAAAGTTTGCTGGTAGAGAAGTTGATGCCATTGTTGAATGAACTCGGTGATGCTGTGCTACTAAGGATGATGTTATTCTCGATAAGTTATGTTTAGGCGACATAAAGATGGTGACCAAGGATCATTTGTGGTTTTAGGTCACAGGTATATCCGTCATGGGGTAGGGGACAATTTAACACGATACAACGTAATCCTTGAACACTAACAAGTTACTGTAAGTTACCGATGGATTTCTTTTATATCCGTTAAAAAATTTCTTATAATATATCATAAGATCCAGTATTATTTCTGATAACATTTATTGGAAGTTATAAAATCATTGGGAACTTCACGGTTATTTTATATATAACTCTCAACATGAGATGAGCATTACAACAGGGCTCATATCAAAAACTGAAAAAAACAAAAACTACTTTTCATTATCGATCAGGATGTCTATTATCATCTTATAATTTTAATTGAAGAGATTAAATACAATATGAAGTACGAATGCCAACAACCAGTATAAGAGCAGGACCACCATTTAGGAGCGACATGTGATTGCGACGCGACATGCGACTAGAATATATGATTTTGTATTAATTAATAATCCAAGACTAAATATACATACAATATGATGGTTAGAGTCACTATTTACAAAGACTCAGAAGTTGAATCACTGAACCTGAAATACTACAGTACGACTTAAACTGCCGCTTTGCACGATTTACTTTAGCTGTAAGTTAAGTTAAACTAAGATTTGCTAGCTTTATCACTTACTTATTAAAGGCAGTGGGACATGTCGCTAACAATCCGCGGACCTTGAGTAAATGAGATATATTATTGTGTGGTAAGCCCAACGTTACTGTGTCGGATCTACCACGGCATATCAATGATGTAGCATATAAGATAGACAATACAATAATATTCAGATTCTCTTAGTATAGCAAAACTCTTAGTAGATAATTCATAAATATGAAAGAGACTAATTAGACGTTAGCCCATAGATTTCAGATGTAATAGAGTCGAATAAAGGAACCGCAATCAAACAGAAGTCTAGCACAGGCCTAACGGCTTAAGAGCTTAAGAGTTTTGGCCCCCTGTTAAGCTCTACTAAGTTAACCGTAGGCTCTGGTAGGCCGTTAGGACTGTGTGGCTTGACTAAGGCTGAATTCCGATAGTCCTCGGTTGGGACTTGCACAGCCAGGTATCCATTATTCCCACTAAACATAATCTAAGACTAGCTTAACTTAACGTTAACTCACCGTTGTTGGGCCGAAAGGCCGACAAAAACCGCCTGTCCGGGGAGGGTTAGGCAATTGTTGTTGGTCCGCTGAGCGACTCGTTAATGCACTATTACTGTCCCCAACTGGGTGAGATTGGGAAGAACTTTTGATTAGAGGGAGTCACTTTGTGGGAAAGCCGCTTCGATTTCAATCTATAAAATTGGAGAAGTTTCATCTCTGGCTTAGAAGTGGGGTTTTACCTGGATATTCATTCTTTTATTATTCTATTTTAATTTGTCACGGTTTAAGATTCGCTTAGAGGTGTTAATGTTTTGCGACTGACTGACACAGATATCCTTTTGGTTTAGAAGCTCAGCATACACTGTCATAGTGAAAATTTCATCTTTACAGTCATAGAAGGTAGAAAATTTCGAGCACGCCAACCAATTCTAAACAATTAGACTTTTAAAGATACCAACCACGAGTAGGGTTATCTTTAGATTCTTTTTCTATTAAAAATAGAAGAGACGAATTCATAAAAAACTTTTTATTTTTATTTTTATTTTTATTATATTCATCAATATGTCTGCTATTAATCAAGCTGGCAACAGGCAATCAGCGGGGGCTGAAATAGCGGGAATTGCCCAATATGACTTGAAAATGCTTTACCCTGGAGCAATTGTTATAAATATCGAAGGAGCATTCATAGTTGATGAAGATGAGGTCGACGGTAGATTAACGCCTCCTGATACTAGAGATATCGCCCTCCCCCACCATAATGGCCAAGTGCTTCATATAGGAGTAGACATTGGTGGCTCTTTAGCCAAAGTGGTTTATTTTACTAAAGAAAAGAATGGAAAGGGAGGAAGATTAAACTTTACAAAGTTTGAAACTGCTAAAATAGAGGAATGCATGGAGTTTATGGAAAACTTAGTGAAGAAAAGTGGGTCTGTTACTACTGAAGTTGTAGCCACTGGAGGAGGCTCTCTCAAATTTTATGATTTGATGAAAGAACGATTAGGTATCCAAGTATCTCCTCAAGATGAAATGGAATGCTTAATAGCAGGTCTTGACTTTTTTATTACCAAAATCCCTGATGAAGTGTTTTGTTATTCGGAACTAAACCCCATGGTTTTCCCCAACAGACCTATTAATAAATACCCTTGCTTACTTGTAAATATGGGATCAGGTGTTAGCATGTTAAAAGTACTTGGACCAGGAAGGTTTGAGCGTATTGGAGGCTCGTCGTTAGGTGGTGGCACTTTATGGGGGCTATTATCGCTGTTGACCAGTGCTGGCTCATACGATGAGATGTTGGAAATGGCAGCGGCCGGAGATAACACCAATGTTGACATGTTGGTTGGAGACGTTTATGGAACTGATTATTCACGAATAGGTCTTAAAGCGTCGACTATTGCAAGTAGTTTTGGAAAAGTCTTCAAACAAGCATCTACTGTATCGCGGGATGATAGAATTCAACTATTTAAAGAACAGGACATTAGCCGAAGCTTACTATATGCTATAAGTAACAACATTGGTCAGATTTCCTATTTACAGGCCCAAAGACATGGCCTGGAGCATATTTATTTTGGTGGCTCTTATATTCGGGGTCATCCTCAAACCATGCACACATTATCTTATGCTATTAATTTCTGGTCTCAGGGTGAAAAGAAGGCCTACTTCCTACGACATGAAGGCTATCTTGGTGCAGTTGGTGCTTTCCTCCAGAAGAAGCCTGAAGACTGGCTAGGATAGTCTGTTTCAATTTTTTTATAATGATCCTGCATATTGTCATAATAATATATATTTTTAATTCCGTTCTCATATAACTTGCTTTTTCAGAAGTTTAATAAATAGTTCAGATTGAGATGATTTAGGCTCTTCTCTACACTGATGAATGATGTTTTGTAATAGCTTTGAGTCTATATCTGACACTGTTGTATCTGAGAGGATCTCTCCTGAATATAACATATGTAAACTTACAGTTTTTTTGTCAGACTTTGAGGACTTTGAGTACAACTTAAACTCTATATGTACTGAACCATCTGTAGATGTTTTATAGGAAAAATCTTGAATGTCACTCAACTCTAGTAAACACTCAATACAATTCTTATAATAACTAGCAGTTGTTTCTTTATCATTCTGGCCATTTTCCATCTGTTCCTGACGTAATTTTATCATCTCTTTATTCGAATCAGAAATAGACTTGAATTGCGCCGTTAATATATCAATTTCTCGTTGTACTTCAGCTTCAAGAGCCCTTCCATCTTCAAGAAGAACACCTATACCAGCTAGATCAATTTCAAAAGATTTCAGCTTTGCTGAATATTGATTTTGTAATGCTTCTAAGTGTTTCTCCGATCCATTCAATTCTGTATCTGGATGTACAGGTAATTCCATATCCTTGTATTCAGACTCTAAAAGCTCCAATTCTTTCTCCATTTCAGCAACCTCTTGCTCTAGTATTTCCGTTTCTTGTTGAACATTACTAAGCTGGCTCCATTCGTTATCTATTACTTGAGCTTGATCCTCTAGTTGGGATATTAAATTCTTTGAAGTTTGCTTCAACCCTTTCAAGGTTTGCTTTTTAGTGCGAGTTTTTGCCTCAGCTTCATTCATATCCCACTGCTCAACAAAAAATGGTGGATCATTAATAATCGCCCGAAGAAAGCGTTCTTTAGTTTCTTGCTCCAAGTAAGTCACCTTACGCGTTTCAAACATCTCTTCGTACCGGTGCACGTCTTTATCAAATTGTTTGGGGTTTGCGTGAAGCTTACGCTTGGATTTCTTATCATTATCAGGGGATATCCGCTTTAGATACTCAGCTTTAAGCTGATAGATATTTAAATCTGCCTCTGTTAATGGCATATTTTACTAATATTTGTTATAACACAATACGGTGGTTTGTTTACTTCTATCTACACTGATGTACAAACTCCGATAACTGGTAAGCCGCTCGGTTCTTCTCAGCTAGCTGTAGCTGCTACGTGCACTCTGTAATTTACTTAACTTAACTTACTTTAAGCACCGATGGTAAGCATGTCACTAAATATTACGCCGCTCAGAGCTCGAAAAGAGGGGAGGTCCAACCGATAATACAGTGAGTGGTAAATAAATTTAGACCGGCGTTGAGGAACCTGTCAACCGCGGCATATAATAAATGACAGAGAAAAAGGAAACTTTGGTTCAGAGATCTTGGTCAGATTCCCTGGACACTATTATAAAGGTTCTTGAAGATAAAGATGGAAAAGACAAGGTAAGCAGGATTGTTTTGGCATCGATAGTAAATTTGACTGGCATCTAACATCTAGACTATTAAGATCCTGCAGTATACAGGAAGACTTATACTATGGAGTGAGCGATTCAGCGCAATAAAACCCACATTAGATAGATTTGAAATTGCCCGGAAGCTTTCTCCATTGGTTGCAGAATTCTCGATGTTTAGAAAGATTATCCGACTTGGAAATTGGTTGAAGACTGCTAGAGCTATTGCTAAACATGGTATTGCAAACAGCTATACTGAATTCATCGACTTTTACAATGAGATATTCGATGATCTATACTTACTACTAAGGATAGGAAGTCTTTATGGAACAAATGCTAAGACAACAAAATACTGGAAATATATCTCTGAGAGAGAAGCTGCAAGAGCATGGTTAGCGGGTATAGTATTAAACTTACAAGCCGAGTTCCATAAACGACAAAAACTAAACCCTGAAGATAAAGAGGCTTGGAAAATGTCAAATTTGAATATATTGAAACTACTATGCGATATGATCTTCTGCTCAATAGATGTTTTAGAGATCACTGTGGATCCTTTTGTACAGATTAGTACTGGATTAATATCTGGTATCATTGGATATCACAAGACATATAAAAAGATGATATAATAGAGCTATGAAATGCATTAATATATCTTGTTATAGTAGGTTAGATCACCTTTTGTTGTTTCAACCATTCGATTTCATTTTCAGAGTATCCAATACTCTCGAGGATTTCAACAGTGTGTTGACCCAATGTTGGTGGTGGAAGCCTAACTGTAGGTTGAGTCTCTGAATATTTCACAGGATTATTAACCATTTTAAATGGACCAAACACTGGGTGATCAACTGATATAACCATATTCCTTGCAATTGAATGCTCATGTTCAAGAGCACTTTTGACATCATTAACAGCAGCATAAGGGAAAGGCTTACCTTCGAAATGTTCTAACCATTTCTGGGTTGTTTGAGTTCTAGTAATCTCATGAATAGCAGGGACCAGAATATCTCTATTTTTAACTCTTAGTGCGTTAGTAAGAAATCTTTCATCCTCTTTCCATTCTGGCTTTCCTAAAGCATCACAAACATGTCTAAATAAGTTATCATTTCCACCACCAATCATAATACTACCTCCTTGAGCAGTATCAAAAGCCTGGTATGGACATATACTGGGATGGGCAGTTCCTTGACGGCCTTCATCTGGTTGTCCAGATACTAATACACTACTGGCAATATTTGCAAGTGTAGCCAATTGACAATCTGATAGACAAACATCAAGGTGTTGACCTTTACCGCTGATACCTCGGTGAATAAGCGATGCCATAATAGAGTTAGCAGCATATAATCCAGTAGTTAGATCAGTAACGGCTACTCCAACTTTAACTGGAGGTCCATCAGGAGTTCCAGTTATATGCATCAATCCAAACTCTGCTTCAACCATTACATCGTAACCTGGTCGTTTACTGAAAGGTCCAAACTGCCCATAGCCTGTGATACTAGTATACACTAATCTTGGGTTGATCTCTGACAATTGTTCGTAAGATAGTCCATACTTTGCTAACGTTCCAGGTACAAAGTTTTCAACAAATACATCTGCTGATTCTATAAGTTTATGAAGAACTTTGCACCCTTTATCGCTTTGAAAATTGAGTCCAATTGATCTTTTATTTCTATTAACCCCTAGGAAATATGCTGACTCATTTGGTGCTGCGAATGGTGGACCCCACGCTCTGGTATCATCACCTCGAATTGGGTGTTCAATTTTTATGATATCGGCTCCTAAATCTCCAAGAATTTGAGTACAATAAGGACCTGCCAAAACTCTTGTTAAATCGACAACTTTGACTCCTGTTAAAGGTAGTATAGGTGTCGTACTTGACATCCATCTTGCTGTGCTTCTTGTAGCCGAATTGACCGTCATCGCATTATATCGGTGTCGACCGACTACACGGACAGTGGTATTCCAAATAGACCCCATTCTAATTCAGGATACAATCGTCTATACCTACAGTAATTATGATACAATACGCCTGTTATAAAGTTAAGTTCTGTCTGTCACCCAACCGCTACAGATCGCTTGTAATACACCAATTGGGCATTATCGTGTGGAGACTCTGGAGAGGCTATTAAACACGACGGTAAAGGTTACAGATCTGAGTTACTCGGCAATTTTAGCCGCCTAACATGCAACTCAATGTTATGTAACTTATAGTACAGTACTGAGTAAACACTTCAAAACCGGAAAGGTTAATTTATTATAATACTTTAGAGTTTGTACACATAATATTATTTTAAGATAATTAAGCAGTAGTGATACCGAGTTCTTCAAGGAAGGCAGCATTGTTGGGCTCTCTTCCGAGGAAATTCTTAAGGAATACGGAAGCATCATCAGAACCACCTCTTCCAACAACCTTGTCTCTGTACTCTCCTCCAACAATGGGATCAAGAGGATTAGATTTAAATCGAGAATATAAATCACATGCAAATACCTTTGAATACATGTAACCGTAGTATCCAGAGTCATAACCGCCCATTATGTGGCCAAATGTAGAGTATCCGTGAGTGAATTCTTGACCAGCATGAAGTAAAGTCACATCTTCTTTAAGAGAGTTCCATAGACCAGCAACATCAATGCTTCCATCAGTAGAAGTATGGATACCAAAGTCAAACAAACCAAAGTATAATTGTCTGAGAGTTAATAAAGACTCATTAACATGCTTGGTTCGTACTAATGAATCTATCAACTGATCATTAAGCTTAGAACCATCAGTATAGTGGCTAGAAAGATCGCGAATTTGTTCTTTATTCCAAGTCCAGAATTCCAACATTTGAGAAGGAGCTTCGACAAAGTCCCATTCTACGCTGGTACCACTGAAAGCAGCATATCGAGCTTTTCCAACCAAATCATGAATTCCGTGGCCAAGTTCATGGAAGAAGGTGGTAACCTCAGAGTGCTTCAATAAAGAAGGTTTAGTAGCAGTAGGCTTGGAGAAGTTACACACAATAGCGGTAAAAGGATAGTGCTCTACGCCATCGATATGGTATCTCTTCGAGATATCAAAATTGGCAGCATGACTATACTTGTTATCTCTTGGATGCATGTCAAGATATAAGTATCCAATGAATTCGGTGGTATCTGGTCTCCAAACGGAAAATAGTCTAACATCTTCATGCCACTTTTCATCAGGCTTGGCTTCGGTTTCAACGAACTTCAAACCAAAGATTTGCTCGAATAGGACCAACATCCCTTTAAAGGTTTCATCAAGAGGAAAGTATTCGGAAATCTTAATATCATCAACTTGATATTCTCTTTCAATGTATAAGTTATTGTAATATTGAAAGTCCCATGTATAGAGTTTATCAGAAGACTCTAAACCTTGCTTCTTGAGTTCTTCGTTCTTAAGCTTGAGAAGAACTTCAAGTTCTGCCTTTCCTTGGTCAATTACTTTGCTTTTAAGATCATTAAGAAAAGTGCCAACAACTTCAGGGGATTTGGCCATTCGTTCCTCCAAAACAAATTCAGAGTGATTTTTGTATCCTAAAAGATGAGCAATCTCGGCTCGAAGCTTAACAGCCTCGACAACCAATGGGTAATTAGCAGGGACTCTGTTCTCATATGCCACATAAGCAGCCTTTCGAGTAGCCTCCTTCTTGGCATGTTTCATTAAAGGGACATAATCAGGGTACTTGAAAGTGACCTTCAATTTTCCGTCAGGTTGAACTTCATATTGTTCAATCACTGATTCAGGAAGCCCTTCTAAATCGTCCTTGTTAAATAAGATAAAAGCAGAATCCTCACCCAATTGTTTGGAAAATTGGATTTGAACATTTTTAAGTTTCTTTCTTAATTCACTGACTTGATCACGTTTATCCCTAGGCAAAGCAAGGCCATTACGTCTGAACTTCTCCTCAAGCTTTTTAACATATCGAATCGACTCGGCATCAAGGTCTTTGGTATTTCCTGCTTGTATGGAATCATATACAGCTTTGATAGATTTGTATACATCTTCTCTAGAACCAGCATCAATTAAGTAGTTTTCAATTGCCTCTTCAGCTTTAACACTGGCCTCTCGAAGTTCCTTGTCGGCAGAAACATGATGATAGAATCCTAATTTGGCAGCAGTAGTAATGAAAATATTCTGGTTTCTGGCATATTTAACAATAACATTATCGAATGTTGGAGTCTTTTCGTCGGCAATCTCATTGTCAACTTGAGTGCTCTTCTTAATAAGTTGTTCAGCGGTGGATGTGATCTGAGGACCGGTGGTCTTCCAGATTAAAGGTGCAATAGGTGGTGCAGACATTATAAATCGTCGACTTGGCAAAGTTACTGATCGATCAATCAATTTCGAAGCAATTGAAATCTTAGAAATTGAATTCAATAAACCCTTCATTCCCAATACCCAATGTGGGGGCAACTATGTTCCTTTTATAGTTAATATAATTCGTTGGATGTTAAATAATGAACAAACTGTCACACGGCATTACTAAAAATGGGCTACCTAACCTGGTTGAATGAAATAACTGAAATAACTGGGGTTGCCGTAACGAGGAGTAAACCGTCGTTCAATTCTTCATTCTGGTGTTTATTTACTATTGATGGATGTTTATCATATATTGTATTCAATTTGAATATTATATAAAGATGGGAATTTCATATTTTGAACCTAAACTATCTGTTTTAGAAGCTTTGTAGAAATCTTATTTAGCACCTGAAGTCCATATACGGCACCACATTGCATATAACTCTGTGCTAGGCAGAGCCATTTACTGCGCTAGAAGTTAACAGTCAAACTAATACAGAAACAATCAAATATACAACATCTGTATACCTTGGCTATCCTGAAAACCTTTAAAATAATTAATAGTATATAGCGGTGCTGGCAGAAGTAATACTTTCAATTGTGAATTATTCATTGTTTACTTTCACAATAATCGAATCAATGGCAACGGCATGGATGCAGGTCAGTAATGAGCTACTTATTACTCGGATAAATCATGGTGCCAATAGTAATCCTCTTGATACTTGGAACTTGAGAAACTCTTACTCATTCCTTTATTCCTTTTGTATCTGTTTAGTATATATTATTATTTTCTAGTCATACGATCTGTGCTTGACGAAAATCTCACGTTTTAGGACCTTAAAGTAAAGTATTTCCGTCCATACTAGGTAGTAGGCAGCATGTATGGTACTGTGTATAATAGTTGCTCTGCAAACTATTGATAGATTCTTCAGTAATGCTATTGAGCCATTCATGAACTCTGTATTTACGAGAAGCCCCAATTAACATGACGAACTTTGCAAGCGATTTTAGTCAAGTACTAAGTCTATGTTAACATTGCGTTTAACAAATACTTCGCCTCTGCTGCTCATCGTTAGGCTAGCCTCCTTACATGTAAGTTAACTTTACCGGCTAAGTTAGCACAGCATAAGCCCTAGCGCCGCATAAGGATTTGTTAGCTTAACTAACCAGCTAACAGTAATTACAGCAAACGTCAAGATTGTCACTATGTAGATATATATATATATATGTTTGTACGCGTACTTGTAGATCACATGACGAGCCTCTATCCAATCAGGACTACTGACATTTTTTGTATTTACTCTTCTTTAACTATTAGAAATAAAAGTATTCACAATGTCTACCACTACTGCTGAAGCTCCAGTGGCTAAGAGATCTGAACAAATTTTGAACGATAAGGTAAGTTTTTGTAGAATTGAGGCTTTTAATCGGATATTTTGACGCAGGTTTTGCGTGAACTAGCGGTTGCTAACGGACTCTTTTAGTGGGATGTTGTTATCTCAAATACTTTGATCAAGACTGGTCTCGGATTCGGATTCGGTGTTGTTGCATCTGTTCTTTTATTCAGAAGACGAAGCTTCCCTGTTTGGCTCGGAATTGGTTTCGGTGCTGGTAGAGGTTACGCCGAGGGTGATGCCATTTTCAGAGACACCAAGGTTGGTGTTCGAACAGTCAAGGCCTAAATAAATGTTTTCACTCATAAAATATTAAACATTAGACTTTTGTTTGTACGACAATAATGAAATTTTACAAGCACAAATATTATACGTATCACTTTTTAAGCTCGTCTCTTTTTTATTTTATTTTTCTGAATGTCTACAGATTTAATATTTTGTAACAACGATGGTCATGAAAATCCAAGTGGTTACGCAGTCGAACCAACAATTTTGGAATACTTATATTTGTAGTTTTGAATACTTCTTGTAATTTTAAATCTTCCACGTAAATTCTATTAATATTAATATGTTTTATAGAATCAACCCAAGAACATGAGTCTAGTATAGAACTGGCAATATAATATTCCTGTACCTCATCTTTTGTTGCTCATAGTTATTACTAGTCATGTAGCTTGGTATTAAGATTTTCCTGCTGGAATTCCCTATGGATCGTATAGGAGGATACAATAATAATAGGGCATTCGCTTCTGATTCCTGCCCAGTACTTCTCACACATATGTTAAACCAATATACCTTCTACTAGTAGTCTTACCGACCAACACAATTTTAACGTCAAAATTTGACTATACATTAATACTAACTCATTAAGTTTATATCCATTTAAATAGCAATAGAGGCGTGGAACTTCTCACCTGCGTAGATGGCCTTGTCACCAAGAGTCTCCTCGATACGGAGGATCTCGTTAAGCTTAGCAAGACGCTCAGATCTGGCAGGAGCACCAGTCTTGATTTGACCAGATCGGATACCAACGGAAAGATCAGCGATGAAAGTGTCCTCAGTCTCACCAGATCTGTGGGAAACCATGACACCCCATCCAGCAGCGTAAGAGTCCTTAGCAGCTTGGATAGACTCAGAGAGGGTACCGATTTGGTTAACCTTGAGCAAAAGAGCATCAGCAGCCTTGGTCTCAATGGCCTTCTTGATAAACTTGGGGTTGGTGACAGTCAAGTCATCACCAACAATTTGGACCTTACCAGCAACGGTAGGGTAGAAGTTTTGCCAAGATTCCCAGTCATCCTCAGCGAAAGGATCTTCAAGAGAAACAATGGGGTACTTCTCAATAAGAGATCTGTACAAGTCAGCAAGTTGCTCACCAGTAAGCCACTTAGACTTGTCAGATTCAGGGTTCTTGAAGTCAAGGTCGTACTTTCCATCCTTGTAGAACTCAGAAGAAGCGGCATCAATGGCAATGAAAACCTTACCAGTGTAACCAGTTTGCTCAATGGAGTCGACAATCAAGTCGAGAGCCTCCTCAGCAGAGTGAATATCAGGAGCAACACCACCCTCATCACCGACGTTACCGGCAGAGGTACCGTATCTCTTCTTGGTAAGAGACTTGAGCTTTTGGTAAACCTCAGAACCAGCTCTCAAGGCCTCGGAGAAAGTTTCAAACTTAAGAGGAGCAATCATGAACTCTTGGATAGCAAGAGCACCACCTGCGTGAGAACCACCGTTAAGAACGTTTTGCATAGGAACAGGCAAAACGTAAGGGCCAGGGGCACCAGAAATCTCGGTGATGTGTTGGTAGAGAGGAACACCCTTCTCAGCAGCACCAGCTCTGGCAGCAGCAAGGGAAACACCCAAAAGAGCGTTAGCACCGAGCTTAGACTTGTTTTCAGTACCGTCAAGAGCAAGGATGAACTTGTCGAAAGCAGCTTGGTCCTTGACATCAAGGTCAGCCTTAATGACAGCAGGGCCAATGACACTGTTGACGTTTGAAACAGCAGTCAAAACACCTTTTCCGCCCCACTTGGTCTTGTCACCATCTCTGAGCTCAAGAGCTTCACTGACACCGGTAGAAGCACCAGAGGGGACAATAGCACGGAAGGTACCCTTCTCAGTGGTCAATTCAACCTCGACAGTTGGGTTTCCTAACAGTTAGTTTTTGGTGCAATTTTAATGTGTGCAGAATAAGGTCTAGGGTTTAAAGGTAGTTCCTCTGGTGAGGTCTTTCTTGCTACCAAGTTAACATCATAGCACGATAGGACGAAAAATTTCAAATGACATATAGCAACGAGACGAAAACTTATCGGAACAATAATGAATTATCGTCCAAAATGCAGAATCTGGGGTAACCTGATGAGAAACGATAATAATTGCATCAAATAAGCATCGATTAGCTAAATTCCGATATCGTTGCACGATAATAGCCATTTAGTACCCCTATGTTATGAGGGGTACTCAGTGGGCCATATCCAGCCGACACCTAAATCTAAGCTGGAGATTCTTGAGCCGAGAACTTCTAACAAGGTGAAAACCAGTCAAATTATAATCTACCAAGTCAATTGAATACATAGTAATCCAGATTTCCTGTAACTACTATAGTCTATTGACCTCAAAAGAAGAAAAACAAAAATGGTACCACCAAGTACTGTTATCTTTTATTTTTTATCTTCTTGGTTGGTCCGGTTTATTCTGAGAAGACCATAATAAGCATAACCAGCTTCCAATTGATTTGAAGAATCAACAAGATATAGCCATAAACTAAACTGATTTAACCAACTGCAAAGAAATACAAAAATATCTATTACAATGTATGGTTCAATGTAATTTTATATCGCCCAAGCAATTGACTCGGTAGCAGCAGCAGAAACAAAACCTTTAAATCATATACCTAATTAATATTCCAGCAAAGATTAATTGACTTACCTCTAGAGTCGTAAACGTATCTGGAGTGGATCTTAGTAATAGCCATTTTATTTTTCTTTTGGAAAATTCCTTGAAACTTTGTGGAAAAACAAGAAAATAGGAATTGGGGACGCTGGGACTTGGTGGGTTATTTATATTGTTTATCGTTTTTTTCCTTTCTCCTACCCACAAGCCCGAATGTACTGACGTGTGTGCTAGGCTTGCGAGAAAGAACGGTGGTTGCGGTTGCAATGCTGTCATCACTGTTACTATGTTAACTTACGGTAAAGCATGTACCTGACCTGCTTGTACTTTTTTTCCAGGCTTCTTGTTCGTTCTACTGCCAGCAACCACCGCATATGTCTGATTTTTTTTCACTGTCATACGAATATAATATGGATAAACAGACATTAATTTTCTATTATATAGTTATCGTCAATTATAATATTACATACAATTGTATGCGAATCTTCAATTGATATTTATAGCATCGCCTGATTGGCTATTGAGTGAGCCGTAGATGACAGACCTTATGGCGTCCTAGATCCATCCATATACTTATTTGGCTAGGAACGTGTGACTTATAAAATAAAGTTGAAACTTCGGTTTGGGTACAACAAGACACTCTGTTTTTTTTTTCGGTGATCTTTATTGGTCTATTTAATATACAAGTTGAAGTAGATACCTTTTAGGTGGGTCTATAAGGTTGTCTATGATTACATGTAAGCCAATTTAATTTTTTTTTACTTTCTTGCTTCAATAATTTTTCTAAGTTTCAGTCATCTTCCAGTTTTTCCGTGGATGTCGTAATTGGAAACAAACCTACTCCTCTTTGGTCCTTGATTTTTTTTGTTGAGCACACTGCCTAATATTCCAATAGTAATACCGCCTCTGCTGATGCCACCGCGCAGCCAGAAGCATGTCATGACCTTAAATTGTTAGAGGCCTGCATAAGGCTAGTTTGCAACAAACATCAACGGCTATATTTTAATGAAGTACACAATTTATCCAATATATATTTCTTTGCCTCAGTATAGTCTGCTCTAACTAGCTTTATAATATACCTAATTCGTACTATGTATAATAATAATATATGAAACTTCTGTTTTTAATCTCACTGCTATTGCTGATGATGCTAACTCCTTGGTAAAAGTGGTCATCCAGAATATCAAGTGATTTGTCCCATTCCCGTAGGGCAAGAATATTCTAATTAGTCTTCCTCTGGACCCTTTAAAGCCGGTTTTAACGGACAGGGGCCAGCCTAAGCTTAACCTTTATGTCTTTCTAGGAGACCACAAAATCCGGTTTCTTTTGGAAACAATTCAAATAGATATGCTCATCCAATCATGCGACGATGACGGGTATGTTTAATGGCTGTCTAATTGCGTGGATTGTATCACCTGGCTACAGTATAACTTTAGAGGATCCTAAGTCCTACTAATGTTGTGATCTTCATCATATGTATGTGGTTATTCCTATTGTAGTTTATCCGAATATTCAGACCTAACTGTGCCATCAGTAAAAAAAAAAAAAAAAACCAGGTCAAATCTTTATTCAACAATTTCAACTATCATATAAATAGTCACTTGCAATTACCTGATAAATGTATCTGTTAAGTATTTCTGAATCTATAAGTTTCTTTCAATTCTTGTAATCTAGTATTCTACAGTAATAACATTTCTATATCTCTCTGTATTTAATGTGACTCAATTGCACTTGCATTTTGTTGGCCGTGACCCCTCTTCCTTTCAGATTTTAACCCTTTGTACCTGCACTCCCAGATCCACGGGATGCACGCCGATACATCAGTAACTGACCAATTTAGTATAATTCTCTTTGAGGTTATAATTAATTAATCGGGGTAAATAAATTTTCGGTTATAAGGTAATATACTTTAGCTTAGCCCTATCAACAAGATCTTTTAATCATCGACTAGCTTTGGAATAAAAGACTAGCTTTGGAATAAAATGGTTCCAAATCTACTATGCAGTTACCGGAACAACTAATTTATCCGGAAACCTTCGTCTACTACACCCTACAAAGTGATATTATTATAAGTCTTCATGATATTGTAAGGTTCTGGACAATTGCCTATAATCTATATAATCTTTTGTGCCGTTTCAAGACGTCCCTAATGTAGGGGGGTTAGAAGGCGGAAATATATCTCCACTATCATTTTGTTTAGGATTTATGTCATATTTAATCGCTGACCTATCCGAATCCTCGGTATTAAACTCGGGCCAGGGCTCTAACAAGTTTTTCAGCTCTGCTTCATGCCCAGGTTCAATTGAATTTGACTCTTGGACACCATAGCTAAGCGCAATATTTTCCTCGCAGGGAAAAATCATAGGTTGAAAACTAGATAAAGCATCATCAATCATCACCGAAGAAGTTGAATGGCTGCGATGAATTTTTGGAGTTGAATTCGAAAAAAATAATGGTTCTGTAGCAGAATGAATGGCCATCTCGCCTTCTCCCAATCTAATGTCATTGTTGCTGTTTCCCCTAATTGCGATATCAGACAGTCTTTCAGGTCGGTGCTTCTTAGGCGTACGACTTGCTGTGAATGTTTCATTTAAAGGACTAGAAAAAAACATATTAGAAACAGGCGATTGCAAAGATGACGAAGATGTAAGTAGAGATGCTGTATCATCTGCCACTTCGCTATCACTAGTAAAGAAAAACCCATCAACAAGAGGAGACTGCATGAAGTTGCGACTAGGATATTTTGGGTAATAGAATCCTGCTTGATCATTAGTTATTATTCCACAGCTATCAAATCCTGTTGATTGAGTTGGCGATATAAAGGGACTACCAAGTGCTGCACCAATGCCATTTGGAATTATATAAGTACCGTAGATATTTCTGGTAGGTGTAGAACATAGACCTATAGGGTTTAAAGATTGATCCATGAGTGGCTTTGGAGTAGTAGTCGTTGTAGTAGAGTTTCTTACAGCTTCTTGGTTTGCTCTTGCTTTGGCTCTTCGATTCTGAAACCAAATTTGAACATTCCTTACTGGTAAGTCTGTTAATCGAGAAAGCTCTTCTCTTTGCTCTTTGTCGGGTTTCGGATTCTTTTCAAAAGCGCTTTCTAATATAAACGATTGATGGTAACCTATACGCTTTCGTACAGAAGAAGTATTTTCAGAAGCTTTCCCCATTCTTCTATACTTTGAACTGTTTCTCGATAATGGGACAGGGGGCGGGCCAATAACTGGAGGTGGTTTCAAGATTGCTTCATAATACTGATCATAGGTGTCAGGTAGTTGGAATGATGTTTCCTGTCCAGCAGCATTGGCTAAGTATCTAGGAGATTGTGATTCAGACATTTAAAAATGTACATAAAACTTGTAACAAAATCAGGATTCAAGTCTTATATATCTAATTAATTTGACTCCCAATGTCTAACTACGTATATGTGTCTAGAAAATATAATTAGAAACAATATGTTTTTCATTTAATAATAATTGGTTTCAATTGTTTCACCATTTGGCCGTTGATGGGACGGAATACCGAAAACAGACAATTCTTGCTGAAATCAAATCCTCAGTGTTTACTTAATAATCTATTTTCAAGTATAGGTTTGAATTTATTCTATTGTTATGATTTGTACATTTTTCACTCTATGGTATTGATGTGTCTATTCTGGACTTACTTCAAGACTCTCAACGTAATTGCAATGATCTGAATCAATCCCTAATTTATCATTTAATCAAACTGAAACCAACATGTGACTGTCATCCGATATTGTTTCAAATGGTATTCTGCTATTTTTTTTCGTTTCAGTTATTCTTAGTCTATATAATTTCTGGATATTTATCAATTTTGTTCTAGATAAAGAGCTGTAAATCAAATATTTCATTCGCTAGGTAAAGAAAGCTTTACAGCACTACTTTACTTCCAGTTCTTCATCTGATCTCTTAATCATTACTTATATTCTGCTTTTATTTTATTTTTTCTTTCTATCAAATAGCTGATAAATTATATTTACAATGGTATGGAATACTGTTTGTCTAGGACATTCCGAAACCGCTGCGCTGCAAAGAGACTACCGTAGGGATAACTGGATTACACAATAATTATATATTTTCTAAGAATTGTCATTTCAACCAAACTTAAAGCAGATGAGACAGTCCCCAATATTCCCATCCTTCTGTATCACAGCCTCTCTTAAGCTTTGATAGAAATGAAAAAGTGTTACACTTCGACTGGCAAATATCGTCCAGGTTTATGTATCCAAATGTAGTACATAGATGCCCCTCACACTACCGTTGCCTGTAAAGTTATAGATTGATCTCCTTACCACATATGACCTAACCCTTTCCAATTGTCCCACATACCATACTGTGTGTCTGCGATTAGAATGGAAGGGCTTTAAAAAAAAAAAAAAAAAAAAAAAAAAAAAGTGAAATTTCTTGAAGTTATCAAAACGCTTTCTTCAAACTCAAAAGAATCTTGGAAAAGTCTCTGTTCAACTTATGATACCATTTTGGCGATCATACCACTAGATTCTTTAAGTTTAAGATATTTGCATATTGAAGATCCTTTAAACACAATAAAAATATATACTTTCCTGATATATTTGTTCTTATTTTTTATTTTTTGTGGTTAAGGAGGTTTCAAATATATCAACATGAGGTCAGTGTGGGCTCGGAAATCAACACTTTCAAGACCTTTTGTCCGTTCCATCAATAGCAATAGACCTCGTAATACTCAGTTTGTCTACTCGGTTGCTGAAACTTCATCAAACCTATCGCATCCTTCCCAGACCAACTCTATCCCAATACCACCACCTCCTACAGGCTATTCAAGCACTATCAATAATGAAGCCAGTAATATATTAGAAAGCTGGAGATTAGTCAAACCATCTGCTTCTAAAGAGACTCAGATTAACCGGGGTAATGTAAAGTTTCAAGGCCAAACTTCATGGTCTTCTCCTAATGACTTCGTCTCCCGGAATGCATTCCACAAAAACCATATTCATTTGTGGACATTATTAGAAGCCTGTATCGACTCAAATAACCTTGACAGAGCAGAAACAGTACTTCTAAGTCTAAGTGAACTGGCTTCCAGAACAGATATATGTCTGGCTGTTAATAACTATTTATTGAAACTGTCTAAGATTAATGCTAATGACTGTTCAGTGGCACAGGCATGGATCATGAAGATTCAGCAACGAATCCCTACGTTCGAAAGAAATACAATGACTGATGCTATTTTGTTGAAAAATATATATACCAGTGATAATACCGCATTGCTTAAAGAGTTCGTGGCTTCCAAACCTGGAACTGTTAATGAAATTTTAAACCACGTTGATGTTATTGGTTTAGAAGCATTACACAAAATTGTTCAGGTAAGTATTATGATTATTTTTATGTTGCTTGTTAAACTACTCCTAACATATATTAGATCTGTGAAATTCCTTTGGATAAGATTGACTCCAAATTTAGAAATCTTATTGAGGCTGGTTTCAAAACTGAAATTAATGGTGAAGTTGAAGATAATCAAGTTAGCAAGGTTTCCGAATCTAATAGTACCAAGTCCGAAGCACTGGACTTTGAAGAGTTTATCCCCTCTTTAGATAAAAAAGGTGTTGATAATTTAGCTGCTACGTCTACTGTAGGTTTAAAGGCCATTCGACATGCCCTTCATGGCTTATCTATTGAAGATTCTATGGAAAAGTTGTCACCTTTATTGATAGATAAAGACGCTGCTAAAACAAATTACATCGACTTTTTAGAATTATACGATTCTTTGCCCGAAGAAAAGCAAAAGGAATTTAGTGATATTATGGATCAAATTAATACAAAACGACAGCAACAAGTTGAGTCTCGAGGATTTGAAGGTGCTAGAGAGAAGTGGAGAAAGTTGTTTGAAAAAAGAGTTGCCATTCAAAATAATAGTAAGACTGGTAGTCCTGCTCAGATGCACTTCAAGGCTTTAGATACCTTGTTATGGGAATGGAATGAAGCTATGTTACCTTTAATTAAGGACGAGTTCACTAGAATCGAGAAAGTTCTTAATTATAGTAAGGTTCAACAAATCCCTGCTGAGCTTCGAAAAGACTCCAAATCGAGTATCTCTTACGCTGATCGATTTGAATATGGCCCATATTTAAAGTTGGTGAAACCAGAGAATTTGGCTGCAATCACAATGTTAGAGCTCCTACGACTGAACTCTACTGGCGGAGTGTCTGAAGGAATGAGAACTGCTCGAGCTGTTCTAGCCGTAGGTAAAACTGTTGAAATGGAATATCGTATGCAATTAGCCCGTCAAAGAGAAAAGGAGGCTTTCAAGGGTTTTAGCATGAAAAATTATGATGCTAAACTTGACCAGACTATTGCTTCAGTTAAGTCGGTTGTAAACAATAGTGATTTGTCTACTAAACAAACTTCATGGCCCGTTCAAATTAGGGCCAAAATTGGTTCATTATTAATCTCATTACTTTTGCAGGTTGCTAAGATTAATGTTCATGGTATGGACCCAGTGACTGGTGAAAAGGTAACTGGAAAAGCACCAGCTTTCTTTCATAGCTACCAATACCAAAATGGTAGCCGAGTTGGTGTTCTTAAGGTTCATAAAAATGTTGCTAAACACTTGTCTGGTGAAGCTATGGTTGGTGCTATTCAGCCCCAATCTTTGCCAATGCTGGTGAAGCCTAGACCATGGGTTGCTTGGAATAAGGGAGGATATCTTTATAGTTCATCCAGAATTATGAGATCCAAAGACTCCCCTGAACAAACTGCTTACTTAAAAGCTGCTTCTGAGCGAGGAACTTTGAATCAAGTTTATGAAGGGTTAAATGTGTTGGGTGAGACTGCTTGGACTGTTAATAAACAAATCTTTACCGTGGTATCCAAGGTTTGGAATACCGGAGAGAAATTTTTGGAGATTCCTAAACAAGTTGATTTACAACCAGAACTTCCTCCTGCTCCTCCACGAGATGCAGATCCCAGTGTACGAAGAGACTGGCTAAGAGAATGCCGTCAAATTGTCAACGAAAACCAGGCAATGTACTCTCAAAGATGTGATACCAATTACAAACTTGAAATTTCAAGAGCTTATCTTGGTGAAAGATTCTACCTTCCCCATAATCTTGATTTCAGAGGTCGTGCTTACCCTCTCTCACCCCACTTGAATCATCTTGGAAACGATCTTTCCCGAGGTTTATTAAAATTTTGGGACTCCAAGGAGCTTGGTGAACATGGATTAGATTGGCTTAAGATCCACTGTGCTAATGTATTTGGTCACAGTAAATATAGTTTCGAGGATAGAATTAAATTTGTCGATGAGAACTTGGATAATGTTCTTGATTCTGCTAACGATCCACTTGGTGGAAACCGATGGTGGATGCGTGGTGAAGGTCCTTGGCAGACGCTAGCTGTTTGTTTCGAAATTCGAGATGCATTGAAATGCGAAGATCCCTCAAAGTTCAAGAGTAGACTTGCAGTTCATCAAGACGGAAGTTGTAATGGATTACAGCATTATGCTGCATTAGGTGGTGACATTGAGGGAGCTGCAGAGGTCAACTTGGTTCCTAGTTCAAAGCCCCAAGACGTTTATTCTCGAGTGCTCGATATTGTAAGAGTCAGAGTTGAAGAAGATGCAAAAAAAGGTCGTAAGGAGGCGGTTTTAGCTGTTGATAAGCTTTCCAGAAAACTTATTAAGCAGACAGTGATGACACATGTCTATGGTGTAACATTTATTGGTGCTAGACAACAAATTGCTAACCGTCTATCTGATGCTGGATTAGACAAAATGCATATTTTTGGAACTGCAGCTTATCTTGCAACTACTGTTCTTGGTGCAGTCAGATCGTTATTCGAAGGTGCCCATTTGATTCAGGATTGGCTTGGAGACAATGCAACCAAGATTTCTCGATCGGTCAGACTTGATATGGGAAGTGTTGGAGGAGCTAGTAAAAATGGCGGTAGACCAGATTTTATGTCTTCAGTTATCTGGACAACTCCATTGGGTCTTCCCATTGTTCAGCCATACCGTCAAGATACCAAGAAACAAGTTACAACTTCATTACAAAGTATTTTTATTTCTGATCCATATGCCCTTCGTGGTGTTAATGCCCGGAAGCAAAGAACTGCATTCCCTCCTAACTTTATTCACTCGTTAGATGCTACACATATGTTGATGTCTGCTATTGGTTGTGGTAGAGAAGGAATCTCATTTGCTGCTGTCCATGATTCATATTGGACTCATGCTGGTGATGTAGATAAGATGAATGCTATTTTAAGAGACAGTTTTATTAATCTTCATCAAGTTGATTTGGTCGACAAGTTGAGAATCGAATTTGAGCAAAGATATACTGGTCTATTGCAATACGCTGAAATCCCTAGAGATAGTGCAATTGCTCAAAAAATTCGAAAATTGCATGATAAATTTTCTGTTCAAAAGTATGGAGTCGAGAAACGATTAACTGTTGCTGATCAATTGGAGATGGAACAGAAGCGATTAGAAGCACTTGAAAATGGAGAAGAGCCAATTGAGACTCCTATTAGTGTCGTTGAGGCTTTACCGATTGAGGAGCTTGAAGCCTTGATAGCTGCAGCTGCTGTTAAAGGTAAAAAGAAATCCATTTCTTTCAAATCTACAGAACACAGAGGTTCAGGTGCTGATAGGTTTGAAAAAATTGAGGAACAAGTTTCGGTTGACGAAACACTTGTTGAAGAAGAAGAAAACGATGAAAGCTTGGAGAAGTTGGCCAAGTCTGGATCTGTCAGCTCTATGGGTATATTTATTCCATTGAAGATATCAGAAGTACCTGCTAAGGGAGACTTTGATGTCAATCAATTACGAACTAGTAAATATTTCTTCTCTTGAAGAAAATGTACATATTAAAAAAAAAAAGATTATTATCGGTGCTGTTGCAGCAGATGATTATGGAATTGTTATGTTATTATATCTGTAAATAAATTAGAATCACTGGGAGGGGGGAAATACATAATAATAATTATAATAATAATAATAAATGCATTTATGATATTGAAACTCATAAAGAGACAACTAACATAATATATATATGTATGTATATGGGTATAGTTCCTTATTTACATGAGCGCCAGCACCCTATGGTTAGCAGGAAAGCTATTTTCAAGCAATCTTTCTCTGTAACTCCAGGGAACGAATCAGGGGTAAAAGAGGAACCATTTCATTTCTGTCTAATAAGTCAAAAGTATTTCCAAATGAAATAAAATGAGCAAAGAATGAATTCCAATGAGCTTCTAAAGATAAATGGACGATTTTGTCGAAATGGTTGTGATAAATATGTGCAAAAATTCGGAAAAGCTGTCGATAGATATTCTTAACGACACCAAGGAAATGAGGAGGGAAAGGAACACCTTGTTTTGTAGGAAATAAGGTTTGATCATCAAACTTATTTGAAATCCATGTCAATACTAAATCGATATAAGTGTTTGCAGGTAATCGAACTGCCTTTTTGTTGGCATCAACCCACAGGTAATCAATACCAGGGCCAGCATTCATAGTTGGATTAGACTGAGGAGTAACATATTCCGAAATCACTCCATAGAATTGATTTAGATAGGTGAAGAACTCAAATATATTTAATGCTAACCATTCAGATCTATCGACATGTTCTGGTAACATAACAATAGTTTGAAAGCTTCCTTTAACCAAAGCAGTTCTAACAAATGGTTGACATAAGAATAATGGTTTTTGACCAGAACTATTTAAAGATGCAGACGAGCCATTTGAATGTGAAGTGCCAATACCATTTAATGTAGAAGACAGTGAATTTTGTGAAGAACTCGCTAGTCCGTGACTAGCATTTGATGAAACTGCTTGTGCTTGTTGTTGCACTTGTTGTACTTGTTGTTGCTGTTGAACAGGCTTGGTTTTTTTAGACGATCGACCGAAGCCTCTGCTTAGCTTGTTAGAAAACATAGTAATAAAAACAATAAAATTGCATGCAATTCCAGAATATTAAATATTTGTTGATACGAACCTGAATGTATTAAAAAAAGACATAGTTTGGACAGCCGAGTCAGTAAACAATTAAAGGGGTAACCAAGGAGTCGAACTTGGTTAATATTGGCGAAATCTAAAATGGATAAATATAGGGTATAGGAATAACTAGGGGGTTTTTCTTATAACGTAGCATGGATACGGATCGGAATCCAAACATACAATCTGTGACACAAAACACAAAATACAAAAACAGGCATTCCTAACCTTAATAATTACAGTAGTGAAAAAGTTAGAAGCCAGTTGATAAGAAGCAGTTATAATAGCTGAGAATTTCTTCAAATTAGATTTCTTTATTTCTAAAATTCCAAATGAATTTGGTAAGCTTCTGATTTAAGTAAATTAGAAATCAAAGTAATTTTTGTTTTAAGCTGTTTCAGTAAGTGTTAGAGATTCAGGTTAATGCATGCAATTCTGCTCTTAACCCAGTTAACTTAACTTAACAGCTAGGTCAAAAAAAAAATAAGGTCTGTAAACAGTATGCTTAATAAGTAAATAGATAGTTAAAACAGGCATTATTTAAATAGCTTTTAGAGTTTGGAATAGTAATTATAATTATATCAGGCATCGATATTTTGTATTCCAAATATTCCTGACAGTTGTTCTATGGAAATAATTGGTTGTTATTATCAACGTTTGACTTAGTGTCATTAAACATGCAGTACTAACGCGCTAAGAGAGTCGCAACCCCGACTCTCCCAGCAGATTCAGTCAAGTATCGCAAAACAAGTATTACTCGAATATATTTAAATATAAAAATAAAAAGAAAAATACAATATATATATATAAAGCCATGCCAGCCTGGACTCAGAATTGTTGCAATCAAGAAGAGGCTTTACCCTCTTGTAGGCTTCCAAAATGTGGGTGAACTTTCTTAGTCGGATAGATTTTATCAATCAACGCTAATCCGAACCCTTAATGGATCCGAAGTTTGCATCCATTTTAAGGCAATTTGCTATCCCAGCTACACGTATTTAGAGGGTCCACATTTGAAGCGCCATATCAAAAAAATAAAATAAAAATAAAAATAAAAAAATAAAAAAAATAAATAAAAAGAAACCACAGGAACTGTGCTGTATTCTTTGCACTAAAACGCAACCAAAGCCCGTCCTGTAAAGCGCACATGCAGCGCCCGAATGGGTACAGTGCGTATAACTAGTTACTGTCTTCTTTAATCTATCCAGTTAATAAACTCTCTACGCAATCGAGTAGATTGAAAATATACCTTAAGTAGAAAATAGCAGCATCTGCCCAGGTTATATATACAGTGCAGAACCGGACAGACGTTATGATTAGCTTCGCAAACATGCTATACTGTATACAACAACACCATTTAGACAAGAAACTTGGACTACCCAGAGTTAAAAATTCTTAGCTGGATTCCGCCTTAGATTTAATCCAAATCTAGAAGTATGAGCTATAAAATAAAAACATTGAAGCAGCTTAATGTAGACAAACTCGCCCAGTTTCCTCGAATCACAGATCAATCGTTTATTAGCAGCACTATGCTGCTTTCCGAAAGATCTTATTTCTGTGGACATATGCTATATTATTATTTAGCCTTTCTCCGTATTTCTGTTAACCTTCTTTTGGGTCTATTGTAAAGCTTATGTTAATATAAGAGATTGTAAGACTTAGTTAATATAGTTTACACAAATAAAGTTACGGTTGGCTGGCATGGCTTATCTGGTTGTTGATTCATGAAGTCCCGTGAAGTATAATACGGTAGTTACTGTAATAGATGAGACTATGTAGCTACCCTTTTAACAATAGCGTTAATATTAGGTAGCATTCAAAAGTCCGTAAATGCACTACATTATCGATGTTGCACAAAGTAACAAGGAAACAACGGGGAAACTACTGTTACTACTGTACCATATTTCTTACTACAATTCCTGTATGCCCTGACATTCTTACTGCTTAGATTACAATGCTAAATAGAGTCAAAATAAACATCAATGAGTTGATGTTAAGTTGTGGCTACTGTATTACGGTAGTTACTAGCAAGCGGTTACCAACCTTTTCTTCACATCATGCAATTTTGTATTCATGTTATATGTTATGTTCAATGCAATAAAAAACCCATTGTCCTTAACGCATAGCTCCGAATAAAGCGGCGTATAAGCAATAAAACCAAGACAATAAAAAAAGTAATAATAGTCTATACATTTCACGTATAGCATTAAAGAAAAACTCTCGACAATACTATACATGAAAATAAAGGGGGCAGGGGGAGAGTACACAAGGTAATCGAGAGGGAATAGGGGATTAGCGCAGAATCCTTTCTTTGCTAATAATAATTAAAATAGTACAGTGAAAAAAAAAAAATAGAATAAAATAGTGATAGGCGTCAAGTTCATAAAATAATAATAATAAAAAAATAATGCGTAAAAAATCGTTTCAAATACATGTCCACCCTTGACTGCATTTAACAAGTAGATGGCTGTCTCATTCTGCTGGAAGAAATGTCCTTTGAACTGGCCTCTTCAACTGGCTCAGTCTCGTGATCCGAAGCTTCATCACCCAAAGAAGAATCCATGGATCCAGATGGTGCAGGTCCTAACATAATAGCAGAACCCGCCAAAGGATCTTGGTCATTCATAGAAACATAAGTAACATAGTACTTACCAAAAACACCCCAATGGAACTTAACAAGAATAAGAATTCTATCAGCAAGAGAAGTAGTCTCCTTAGAAATGGGATTCTCATTCTTCATAATAGGATTGGCAACCAAATTTGAACCAAGAACAGTGCTATCAAGGCCACTAAGGATAGAAACACCAGCACTAACTCCATGATATAAAGAAGTGATGGTTCGGTTTTCTAAAAGCTTGTAAACTTCAGAACCAGGTTGAAGATGTTTAGATAACCATCCAGAACACAAGTTGATCAATCTAGTGGCAGGGCTAGAAACATTCCTTCCACTTACAGCTTCCTCGATCTTCTTAGCAAATTCCAAAGACAAGGTGTGGGTATTCTTAGTCCATTTAGCATTTCCAGAATTATCGCAAACAATAGCAAGAACACGTTGCTTGAGTTCCAAAATAGCTTCTTGACTAAGGTAAGTAGCTGCAATTTGTCTGGTTCTAGCGTTTGATAACTTAGCGCTTGTAATCTCAGCTCTCATTGCTTGTTGGTACAGGTTGAGAGCCAAGTTAAGACAGACAATTTTTCTTAATTCAGCTCTGAATCCAGCAAGTCTGTATACATCAAAGCCAAAAGTGGAAGGAAATTCACTGACCATTTCATCAGAAGAGCAAGATAAGAGATGCAAAATACCGAAAACAAAAGCTGATCGGTTAACATCAGAATGAGGGTCCATGGTAGATTCAGCCAATACACTAGCTTGAAACTTACCTAAATAAGTTTTATACCAAACTAAAGCATCAGTGAAATCCATTCTACCTTTCACGGTTAGCTGATTATAATATTCCTGTTCAAACTCAATAGCAGAATCAACCAACATTGGTCGTAAAGTTCGGATTTGGTGGTTAGCAACGTCCAATTTCATGGCTTCAAGAATAGAGAAAACCATCTTCAAACCTTCCACTAATTGAGTAGGATTCTTGTTTTGAATACCTGCCTCAATCATTTCAACCATCTTATCAACCCATTGGTCTCTCATAGGAGCACAGTGAGCTTTAAAGACAGAAGCGAGCCACTTAGCCAAACCAAGGAAATCCAAAGCACTGTGCCGGACTTGTTGGATTAACAAATCAGGGTCCAAAACTGAATCCACATATGCACGGTTATTAACAGGAAGTAACGACAAGAGAATCTCTTTCAAGGTAGTGAAAAGTAAAACCAATCTAGGAGAAGAGCTGCTTCTTCCCATGACAAGATCCTGACAGTCCAATACAATAGATTGCCAATACTTTTCAGCTAAAACTCTCTTTCTCTTTCCTCTCTCACCATCTAAATTAGGTCTAAATTGCAACTGAGGATCAAAAACAATATCATGTCGAAGTTGAGGGTTCTTGAAAATCTCTTGCAAATCAATTTCTCTTAAAGACACAGAGTTAACAGGAGGAGGTTGAACCCAACTAACTGATGAGCATGCCGAAGAAGATGTTGACGATGATTGGGGATGGCTGTGAGATGACTGTTTGGTATAGGAAGTTTGTTGAGGCTGCTGTTGTAAAGGTAATAAAGGTTGAGACTTTGGACAAGGTTCATCTACCATCATGCTATCGTTAGATAAAACACTTCCGAATCGTTGTTTTTGCTGTTTTCGTCTACTGCTTGACTTCATGACAGGGGTAGAACAAGCACTATCAACAGCTCTTTTATGAACTTTTGATTCACTAAACATAACATTAGGAAGAGATCTTGATCTACCACGGTGGTTATGTCGTCGGAGAGGTTGTAACTGAAGGGACAAAGAACTGGTATTAGATCCCAAAGATAAATTCAAAGACAATCGAGCACTTGACAAAGGCAAATTAGATGGAACAGGGTCAACATCCATCATATCATGATCACCAGAAGGTTGAGGAGTAACTGCATGGTCTTCCTCAGCAGGACTGGAGGGAGTCGATGGGCAGCTACTATCCCACTGGTTGTTGTTCATCGATGAAGTTGAATTATCGGTCTGTTGAGAACTACTAGAGCTTGCCGAACTAGATGTGGGTTCAGTAGGAGCAGGTCTAGGTTGCTTACTACTGTCAACAACGTCGTCTATGCTGTATAATGAGTGCATGTTGATATATATATATATAAATATATTTCAGTAAATATACCTGGCGTATGCGTTTTAGACGAGAATAGAATCGACAAGGTATTGAATAGAGGTAATGTATAATAAATAGGTAAATCGATATATATATAATAAAATAGTAATAATAATAAAATAATAATAAAATATAATGAATAAAAAAATATCGATACAGTTGAAATATGAGTTTTTGTGACGGTTCGTAAAAAAGGGAGACCAAATATCCTGAGACAGAAGGTGTGGATATATATATATTTGAATAATAGATTAAGCGAGGGACTAAATACTAGCCCTAAAAAAAAATATAGCTATTTATTAACGACGGCGCAGTAATTAGTTTTGAGACAGGCAGTCGGATGAGTAAGGTAATCCAGCTAAGTATCAGGAGCTGGCACAGATCAAGGCAGGCCCCACGGATAGTCGCTCAGCATTTTTACTTTTTTTCTTAGTGTGTATTTGCTTTTCTTAAACTCGCTAAACTAAGGTGAGTTAGACAAGTATAGAAGATTGACGACATTGGGTAATGCAAGGAAATTTGCTTTTTTTAAGTACATCACATATATTGCAATTGCTTTTGTTTTTTATAACTTATAATTGCTTTTAATAAGGAGTGTCAAAACAATCCAAATTGCTTTTTTACGCCGCTCCAGAATCTATTGTATTTCCGTGGCGCTACTGCCAACCGGCTGCCAACCGACCCTCTCCCCAAATAAGTTAAATGGTTCACTTTGCTTTTGTGGTTTGTTTAAGCCTGATTTACTTTGCTGATGTAGGGTTTTGCCTTATTTAGGTTATTGTTGCGTCGAAAACGGCTTCTTCAGACAACCTAGCTCAGTTTAACTAAGTTAACTGCCTCATTTTTAATGTATCTTTCAACGGTGTGCAGACATTGGCATCATCACGTGAATACATCGTTCTTAAACTCACCAGACAGAGTTAAGATCTGTTCACCAAATTTTTGACTAGCTACTGGGTTTTGTTTTCGGAAATTTTTTATCTATAATACATTTTAAAATGCTATGGTAGTAAATTAAGAATACAATACAGCAAACTGAATGAAATAAAAGCAGGTCCTTTAGATCTGTGCGTATTGCTGATATCATAAACTCAATTACCGTCCCTGTCCCGTTCTCGGCACCTCCACCTTTCTAAACTTTATTTTGAGAAAAGGTCCGGAGATATTCTCCATAATATGAGTTAAGGCTATTCGCCCTAACAAAACTAACAAACAAATTGAACTTAAAATGTCTTGTAATAGCCGAGCTTAGAAGCATGCACATGATTAAGATTAGCATTGATAGTTTCTATACGAATAACTTAAAATGCTTCTTGTTACTAGCAACAAGGCAAGAAGAAACAACCTTAGTCCCGATTAGATGGTGGAAACGCCAGCCATAGACAATAAAATATATCCAGTAGTATAATAGAATACACATTGGTACTAAGTTAAAAAGGGAAGAGCTGACGTAGGCATCCGATAGCCTGTTTGGAGTTTGGATGTTTCAGTGGCTACTTACTATCCCTTTGATTGCAGGACGACAGATTCGGATCGGTACATGGTCATCTGTTAGACAACGTAACTAGCCGATGCGTATGGCCAAAATCTATAAATCCAAGATCATACTTAGCTTCTATTGTAAAAATAATTATGTAAACGAGTGCTTGATCATTTTGTACCAGTGACATCGATGAAAATCTCTTCCGTATATTGGCATCTTTATTTATATATGTTGATAAGATGGTTGGTTCATTTCTCTGGATTCGTCCAGCCCGATCTTTTTTTCACCGCCATAATTCGGAATTATACTTAACAAAAGGACAAGGCGGCGTATATCAGACTTCGTTTCGAAGCTTTGAATATTGGAAAGCTCGGAGAATCTAAAATAGTGTCGACCATCACTGGTCCATTAGTAGTCGTCCATATATCTGACCTAAAGAGGTATATATTATTACTATGTAGTAGTAAGAGGATCATTAGTAACAAAACCTTATTTTCTGTATGGAGAAGATTGTATCCGCCTTTTTGACTGGTGTGGCGCCTCACTTCCGGAGGATTTTTCCGTCCCTTTATTTTTTAGGTCTTTTCCACACCAAAAATCAGATCCGCCAAAATCCCCCATATCAACCTGATACTCCGATTTAGTCCTTACCTATAGGTTTGGTATTTCACCTGAATGCCCGACTTACGATGACTGATTTACGCTCTATGCTCCTGCTTGTAGTAGTTATCGTTAACTGAGCATTAACTATATATGGGCATTCTTTCTACGAAAATGCGGTTCCGCACCTTAAGTAAATAACAGTAACAACTTATGTAAACTTATTCTACTGTGGTAATGACCCTATAATTTTACGGCTTTAACTAATCAACCCAGGTACAGATACCTGAAGTAACCTGGTTAGTGATGAGAGAAATAGGGCCTGCATATAAGAAGCAAGCAATATGCTTGTCGCCCATGATTCACCAAATAGGTGTTTTTAACCAATTACGGCAGTAGACTTTTTGCCAACAACAAATTAATATGGCTTTTAATTAAAAAAATAAATTTTGTTAAAACTTCAGGTAATCAATAAATTTTATAGTCAATATATCTTATAGTAAAATAAGTGGAATGATCATTTATTTCTTTCTAGGCTCTTCAATAGAAACCAGTCTGTTTAAAGCGGTTGGCTGCGCAGAGCTCCACTTCCTAAATGTGACCTCAATCCACTATAAAATGTTACCTTTGGTGCAACTTTTGGTTAACTAGTGCCGACCGACAACAGTTAACTTGATCCATCAGCGTAGCCCTGCACAAGGCATGTAAGTATTCTTGTATCTGGTAGATTAGCCTTTTAGGGAATTACACCAATGTTAATCAGTACAGGCGCCGTTATTTAACCGACCAAACTAGATAAATATTATGACTAACCAGGACAAGCAACAAATCTATTAGCTCAACATTATTATACAGCACTACCTAGCTTAAAGGTAGTTACCAATGAAATTATTATTTGAAATACATTGCATGGATACAACTATAATCTGTAATTAGTTTCTGTTAAAGCATCCTACCCTTGCAACTTATGTATATCATCAGCAGGCCCTTGTTTGATTTACAGTTAACTTAAGTTAAGGAGGTAACTTATTTTTCAGCAAAGTGACAAGCGTCACTAGCACTAATAAGAATAAAATTGTGATGGACCAAGTTTTGTTTTCAGCAAGGAGTTTCTCAACCTCGTGTTGTTCGCTGAGATAGAAGTTCACATAACCACCATCATAAATCGGGCGTAGAAATAAAGACCAAACAAAATTTTAGTCCTGTCTGTTAACAAATTTCCTTACGCCCTTGGTTTTATTTGTTTCCGCCTGGCTTGTGACTGACTGACCCAACTGTATTGTCCTGACCTCTGATCACTTGAGAACGACGATCTCTATAACGCCTGCGCTGTATACGAGAAAGGCTGTACTGAGTTAACAATAAAATGCTCAACCAAAGTAGCAGCTCATGCACAAAGCTATATGTGCTTTGCATTCAATTGTTAAGCTGAAGTTGACTGTTATGCTGTGTACTGTACAATAACACAGCTAGTAACTTTTTAAGTTAACTTAGTGGCTAGACTTCTACATAGGACCTGATCCTGTTGACTTGTGGTCTGTAATATTACGAAGATCTTACTCTTAAAATCCATAGGTACATATATACTACAGTATTAGCACGATTTTACATTCAAAAAATATCTCCTGTATAGAATCGGTAACAACGATCGTGAAAAAGGGGCTTTAGTTTATATATTCTAATTTGTTGAGAATGTTAGCTTTTGATGTTACGAGCCTATAGATCTTCTTGTTGAGAAGTAGACATTTCCTGATTTAGTGAAACCTTCATCGCTAGATTAGAATTATTATTTAGCAAAATATATTATCAAACATTTTTGAAGCTATAATATCACAAGATAGTAAGAATTAGTTCAGTAGATACTTTTCAGATCGATTTGCAAAACATACTATATAAATCTATGAGAAAGTCATGTACTAGTGCCACATTTCAAAATAATTATTTCTCTCTGCATGACCATAAAAAAATAAAAATAACTAATTTACACAAAAATAAAATATAAAATTATATATATATATATAAGCTGTGTCATGTTACAATTTATTAATAGTAGAGCCGATATTTGCTATAGATAAATTCACACTAGTTATATTATTGAAAAATAATACTACTGTGACATATTTTAATAGGCATATAATTATTATTATATATGATCAGCAACAGCACCACCTAATAAGTTTCCACAGGGCTCACTAGGTTACAGAGTTAAAAGCAGAACTATTTGTTAAGGTCTATATAACATGGACCCTTTGTCTAAATAAGGAGAAAAAGACCCACCCAAAAAAACATTACTATGGAAGCATAAATGTAGATTCAACTAGGGGAGCCTTTTTGAAATTTGATGGATGATCATCGCAGGGATGAGGGAAGACAATCGATAATTTGGTTGATCGGGAAAATAGCTAACATCGTGAATACTCGATTGGGAGAATATAACCAGATCGAGATCTATGCGCGGGTATTGGAAGATCTATTGCTTAGAGTGGTTTAGGTGGAGACTAAAAATTAGAATCTATGAATTCCAGAATGGGGCGCGCATTGTATTGGTTAACTTACTATAGCCACCGCAGCACAGTTGCACCAAGTCGATAATAATCTTCTGCATCTATAGGTCTCACTAGCTGGCAACTCTAATAAGAACAGGAAACATAACTACCAAAAATAGGTTAATTCATGCCCAAAGTTAATTTTATTATGTCTACTTAATAGTTATCTTTGTAGTGGTACCTATTTTTCTCCCCTAGAGTAGACTATTTATTTCGTCCACGGTTAAAATGGTGTTGCTCAAACGAATTCGCCTTAAGTTAACTTAACTTTTAGGTGGGGGTGCGTATACATCTAAATGCTGTAGCACTCAATCTTAGCTTTGGTTATGGTTGTAGATTGGACTGTATCTAGCCGATACATAAAAGCTAATGTATAAACGATAATAATGCTGATGAGTGCTATTAAGTTTTAAGTTTCAATTATGGTACAATTTATTGATGATATCATAGTGTGTGATACTCTAGCCACTAGTTGTTTTATTATGGCATAATTGTATATTGCTCGACTGAATGACCAAGGGGGCAACCCTAGACTGGCAAGGATGGATATCTGGAGACTATTGTTTGATTAAATATATACCATAGTAATAATATTGTTTGGTTATACTAATTATACAATTCCTAATTGATCAACACTAACAAAATAAGTAATAATTGAGGAAGAATTTCCTACTACTGAAAATACTCCACTGATAGCTGGAATTTTATACAAATGTTGCGTGGTGTATGAGTGCGATACGGTGTAACAATTTATGATACATGCCATGCGTCCCTGCTCAACCAATATTTTTAAAACTTGACTTATTAAATTAACTAAGTTAAGTTTGAAGTAACTGGCCCAGATTTGATGGATGAAACATGGAATCTAAGACATATTATTATTTTTAATTGACAGGCCTCACAAATTACCAGGGAGCACTTTCTGTCAAAGCATTAAATAAGACATATTTAGTGGATCTGGCTTACAGGGCAGCTTAGGAAATAATTCTTCAAAATTAATGCAAGGCAATCTAGACATGACCTGGATGTCTGGCTTCAGTTTTGTTTTTTTACACACACTAACCTTTTTTGATTAGCAACGTAGGCTTATGATTTGTTTTTCTGTGCCCCATTTGTAGGACTGCATTTTTTTTGCAACTTTTTTCTCTTTACATGCATACCCGTTAAACCCCTACCTTATGATGTAGAACTTCATGCGCTAATTTGAAAATCAAGCTAACTTAACAGTTAACGTTGTTACCGTTAATTAACTTAGAAGGTACACCGTTGAACGAACTTGTACTCATATTGCAAGCGCTAATTAAGCAGAAAAAGTGCTATTAACTTAGTAATGTCTTATTCGAACATGTGTCAGTCTGTTTATTTGAATGCTCTATTATCCTTGCATCTTGGCCGATCTTAGCCTATTTTTAATAAGTTTTAGCATGTTAATCCTCGATAAGTACTATGTATAATAAAAATCTTCTAGTTACATGAGAACTTATTACAGAATAGTCCACATTAGCCTATTTAACCCCCTGTTTGTTACAAATTACTAAAATAATTCTGGTATTTAGATGTAAACAGACTCGTATAATAAAAGGATGTTGCTTTTAGGACTGAAACCTCGTTAAAGTTTTAGTATATTGTCGTACATAATAACCCGTATAAATATTGATTTTACTTGAGGTAAGTTATAAAAATGAGACATTAGGTGTCTTAAACCCAAAAACAGGCTAAAATTCAATTCTGCCCGACATGGGCCGCACTGGCAGTAAAAGCTTTCTCCTCTTTTACTGTGGCTAATGATATTGAAACTTCCTGGGCATATTCTACCTAGGTATTTTTATTTTTGATCTAACCGCGAATAGCTAATACTATACCGTTCCACAACACACCACGGGCTTTGATAAAAGTTTTTTCAATTTATTCTTGTCTGTATATACTACTGTATATATCCTCTGACTAAACGCATGACAGTTGAATCATCACAAAAACATCTAACTATACTCTAAAGACTTCCTTTTAGATCGCGTAAATATTATTTTCCGGTTGTCTAGATCCATTACATTTCAAACAATGTAACGTTACGTATTGATTTTTAAGCTCAAAAGAAGGTAATCTACATTTTCATTTTCCTATTTGGTAAACTCATCAAACGACCTTCTGGTATACCATATCTCAAACTGAGTCTTTTTTTTCTTTCTACATGCACTCTTTTTCTTTTCAGTAAACTCGGTGTGTCATTTACCGGCTTTTGCATCTTCTTTGACAGGTAACTGTATATTTTAAAGAATTTCAATAAATTTTCCAGTGGAATCTTAAACCTGCATACAGCTATGCTACTGTATGATGAGAGATGCATCTGCCATAAATGAGGCTTTTACCAATGTGCTAAAGTTAATCGTTATGGTAAGTTAAGTTATTGTAATTACTGTAAAGATAGAACTCGGAATTCAATAAACTACATAAATAATATAAGATTCATTTATATGATACATTGTTGTAATCAAACGTCATTTTGATCTATGTTGGGCTGCTTAGCTTTAAGTGGAAATGTGGATGCTGCCAGGGTTTATACGATTCTGTGAAGTTTGAAACCAACTTAGCCTAAGTTATACTTTACCTGAAAGATTTTATTTCCTTTTTAGCTTTCCTAATCTGCAAAATAATTGGAACCTCGGGATCCGGAAATCTACTTATGTCCAGCGAGATACTATTTATTTTAGCTTCAGAACTTCCTGATGTGAGCACATGCAAATTACAAGCACACTCATAATAATGCATAACTTAAAAGTTAAGAGCCTATAAGTTCAAGAGTCGATGTGGTCAGAGATACATGAGTTCTACAGTTACGGTTAACTTTTACTGTAATAGTTGAAGTACATAAAATGCAATATAATTAGTTAGTCTGATTATGTGAGATTGGCGCCTGGCTAAATTTTACGAAGTTGCCGGGACCTTTAAACCTTACTTGACAAGGCTGGTGAATCCGCGATTTATTCTGTTTTAGACAGCGAGATATGTTTGTAAACATACTTTTTTTTTTTCCTTTTTTTTGAAAGAAGCTAAATGCCGTGAATCTTACATTGTCACTGTCTGCAAATTAGCTTATTCCATATATGCTCGATGAGCTGTGACGTAAATATCCGAGCCGAACTTAATTTCTATTTTAACCATTTTGAGCTAGCTCGAAGACCGCCCAAATGTTGGCTTAGGTACGGGCGATCTTGGATTGCTGCAGAACAGGGATGCCGGAGTCTAAGTTTAGGTTAGCAGCTATGGGCACTAATTACTGTAACCATTGGTAACCAAGCTTCCGCGGCTCGTGACCTCTAGTGTTCTCGGTTAAACTGGACCCTGCTACAGTACTGGCTAGCAGGGCCAGCTAGGTCAGCCCTAGCGTAAGTAAGTTTGTCCCGGCGGGCGCATTGATGGTCGCTAACTTAGGGTCTATCTGACTTTAAGGGGCGCTACTTTAGATCGACGTCACAGCATCGCCTGATGTCATCCGCCAAATTCCACATGTACCTGTTCACAATGGGAATAATTACCTTCATCAAGGCGATGACGGAAACACATTCAACAGCTCCGTAATTAATTTTAGAACTGTCAATTGGACATCCGACATACCATCGTGGCGTATAATGTCTGTTGCCGATGATTATCTTCATTGTGTATCAATAAACTGGTCAATTTAGACCGTGCGTTGGACATGAATGACATCAACCTTTGTGCAAATTTAGCCTTAGCTAGTTCAAGATCTTGAAGAAGGATCCTGGGTACTTGGGCTAATCTGATGAAGGAAAACAAATAAAATATCTATTGTTCTCTGATTATTCATTGTTCCTTCCAAATTAAAGTTAAAATCTTAACATAAAGAGTGGGTTTTTCGTTCCATACGTCTATTCATTACTAGAGCAAGCTAACTTTAACATAACATAAATGGGCTCATGTCCGTCCATACACAAAATAATAACAATGTGACTACAACACAAGTGGTTGATATCAAAAGGCAAATGAATAATATGTCTGTTTCATAGCCTACCAGCAAATATTTGACTATATTTAGTATGATAATTGTTATCGAAACAGAATATCTTAAATATTGGCTTGTCTACGGCATTTAGGGTTCTTGACAGTATTGCTTTCAGTGGGGTCGTTACCTGTGAATTTCATATTTACTTCAAACAAGAAAATCATCAACAAGTTACGCATTATCTTTCCTGGTGTTGCAACTAAATATTTACTGTTTCAGTAAGATATAATTATTTACCTGGCTTCTAATTTGGTAGCCAAGGTATCTATCTACATAAAACTTTAAATGACATTATTGTACAGTAACCTGTTACTTTTGTTGTTACAGTAAACTTACGTACTCGGTTGAGCCTATTAATGCATGGAGTTCGAGAGGATGCAAACGCTTAAAGTTGAGTTCATCTAACTTTGCAATAATGAAACTTAACTTTAAGTTACTCTTACGTGTGAATTTACTGATATGGTAAATTTTAATATTTTATTTACGATGAGTACTGTTCTAGCAATACTGGGCGTACACGTATAGTCAAGCCACAAAGCACTGTGATCATTATTACTTGAACTGCTGTAGATCTTGTTAAGTTAACTGAACGCTCTTAATTCTAGATGGGCTGGCCTGGCCTGGCCTGGCCCGGTAGGAATGCGGCAAATAATGAAGAACCCAACATGTACTGTCAGCTAAAAACAAAAATAGCTATCTTGTTGTATTTGTTAATCAAAAATGGGTATGTTTATCTGTGGAATTACAAAAACTGACAGTCGTACAGCAGTTTTACAGGCCATTGTACTGTTACTGTATTTTTTTTTTTTTGGCTTTTGGTTAGCTAGATAGGTAAGGTCCCGTTTCTAGTCATACTGGGCTTTGTAGCTGTGTCTCTCATATTATAATAGCGCCTCTATGGATCCATTAATCATAACACATGAAACGTGCACTGCCAGCACGAGAAAAGTTTTATTACCATGAGTTTTAATAATATTATTATATTTTATATGATTATATTTTAGTAATAGCTCGTGGATTGTACAGACCGAAACAAGTTAGGCATTTCAAGCTGTGACATTCCGGTAAAACATAACTCAGATAATTGATTATGGCAGCTTAGCTATGTTTGGTTAGTGGAAGAAAGCCTTTAGGCACCGCCGCCCAGCCTTACGTTGGACTCTGGCCTAACTACTGGCATCACGCTCACTGGCCTTGGTTGTGATAACCCGGCAACCCGAGCTGCCGTTTTCTACTGAGTGACCCAACCATCGTTCTATTCTCTAACATACCCAGCCAGGAGCTTTTTTTCGCAGCTACCATTTATATCTGGCCCTTTTCTCTCTACTCCCAACGTGATTTTTTTTTTACCCCTTTAAAAAAATTCCCATTATCTACATTACCATCCTTGTGTATTATTTATTGTTTTATTTTAACCATCTTATTTTAATCTCCACTGATTAATAAAAGTATTATATTTTGATACTTTGTATTTTCGACTATATTGCATTTTATTTTGTGCTGTTTGTTTTTGTTGATAACTTGTAGTTGCTGTGGATCCGAACTTCACGCCATCCCGAAACCTCCATAGTTGGACAACGCCAAAAACAAAACTCGAAACCCCCCCCCCCCCTCCCCCCGAAACAACGAACAATAAAACAGAAATACCCATCAAATTAAAAAAGCTCTTTTATTTATATCATGGCTGTGAAGCTTTTTAATAGAATAAGATCCGCGTTTTTAGCAGATCGTCCTGCTGGTAACTCGTTAGCTCGACTAGAGACTTCGTGGGATGTTCGAATTAGCATCCAGAAGTTGAAAACCCATCAATGGCGAAGGGGTGACTTACAGTATATTATTATGCTTCCTATGTTATTCTTTTGCTTTTGTGTGATTGAAAGTCCTCCATTAGCTGTTAGATTTTTTATTGCCCTTTTACTGGGTCTTGCTTGTACTATTCCTATTTTGTCTCAATTCTGGCTACCTGCCTTGCCTATTCTTACCTATCTGATTTTGTTTTATACTTGTGGATTTATTGGACCCAAATATCGTCCTTTGATTTATGTCAGAGTGTTACCAGCGCTTGAAACTATCTTGTATGGTGGTAACTTGAGTGAAGTTCTTTCATCTACTCATAACGCATTCTTGGATATTTTGGCATGGATCCCATATGGTTTGGGCCATTTTGGTTTGCCATTTATTATTAGTGCTGTTATATTTTTATTTGGACCTCCTCATACTTTGCCTAATTTTTCATTTGCTTTTGGCTGGATGAATGTAACTGGTGTTATGTTACAATTGTTATGCCCTAGTGCTCCTCCATGGTATTTGAAGGATTATGGTTTGGCCCCTGCTAACTACAACACTCATGGTTCTGCAGGTGGTTTGGCTCGAATTGATCAATTACTGGGCCTTAATTTATATAGTGGTACTTTTGGTGCTTCTCCAATGGTGTTTGGAGCATTTCCTTCTTTGCATTCTGGAAGTGCTACTATGGAAGTATTGTTCATGATCTACTTGTTTCCTAAATACACACCCGTTTGGTTAGGATATGAGTTGTGGATTTGGTGGTCAACTATGTATTTGACTCATCATTATTTCATTGATTTGATTGGTGGTGCTTGCTTGTCGTTCAGCGTGTTTTATGCCTGCAGAATGATCTGTTTGCCACGTATTCAAGGTGACAAGTTTGGAAGATGGTCTTATGACTATGTAGAGACTGGAATTGCCCATTTGCCTGTCAAGATTCGAAAGTCTATTGATGATGGTGAGTTTATTGAATTGCCTGCTTTGAATACTATATCGTCTGAATCTCCAGTTTTGTCATCACCTGTCCCACATCGACCTTTATCTGCACGGCCAGATCATTTGTATCATAATCATCATAAGACCAGTAGTTACCATTTATATGATGGTGACTTAAGAGCCACTTCTGCTTCTTCTCCAGTTTCGTCGATGAGACAAGCTCCTCAAGAAATTTCGGACTCTACATCAAGTCAACAACCTGCTTCAGTTCCTAGTAGTGCTAGTGTAAGCTCCACTGCTAGTTCAATGGGTTTCGGTAAATCGTCTACTCCTTCTCCTAGAAGTGATGATGCTAAATTTTCAAATCTCTTCTCTCGTTCGATGTCACCTATTCATCGAGATTAGAGTTGTGGTATAGTATAGTCTACGTTTTCATGATTATTTTTATGACCCATTTGAATTGAACGATTTAATGTACGGTTTCTTGGCGTTCCTTACTTCTTTGTCCTTTGTATATGTATGACTGGATCGATCGTTTGGTTTTTTCCTTTATTTATTATCAGTGGTTAAAATCATCTTAATTTATGCATTTTTTTTTTATATAATCCTATTTGGATTATACTTTATTATATATAATATTCGACCTTAATTTTATATAGCATTGATTTTTTCATCGGTTCGTTTAGGACTTCTTGTGTCAATTAATTTAGTGTTTAATAAATAGTATTTTGCATCAATCTTTTCTTTTAAACATTGGTATTCTCGATAACTTTGTCTACTGACTCTTCTAAGTCAGGGTATGCCTCTTTGATTTTGGCGCCTAGTATATCTCTG
This sequence comes from Sugiyamaella mastotermitis, assembly GCA_030572735.1. Classification (NCBI taxonomy): domain Eukaryota; kingdom Fungi; phylum Ascomycota; class Dipodascomycetes; order Dipodascales; family Trichomonascaceae; genus Sugiyamaella; species Sugiyamaella mastotermitis. Next base: position 58,822 of record JAJMBN010000034.1, read on the forward strand.
AATTTCTGATCGACTTGTTAATTTACTTCATTCCTTCTTTATAAGTTCATTTTTTCTTACCTTCATTGCGTGCATTTTTCCGTTGACGTATTGATTCTGCTTGGAGAGAAGTTCTACAAACTCTCGGGTATATACATCAGGGTTCCTACCGTTTTCAATGTATCTGATGTTAGGCTAGCTCTTTTTTTTTTTTTGTGTGTGTGTGTTTTGTCTCGTCTTACTCTATGACATCAAGGGGTACAGTTTGTTTAAGTTTTGTGGAGTTTTGACTGAGGTCATTCAATTGATCAACTAGTAGATTCACTCTTGATATTAATCCTTCTTTGGCTTCGACGGTGCCCTGAAAATCGTGCACCATGATTCCCATGGTCACTTGAGTTTGTATTAATTCATTTAGTTGGTTTCTGATGTCCGATAAAACATCGTCTGTGCCATTTGTAGCCGACATTTTATCTCTGTGAATAGTGTTGATGGGTGGTGAGAAATATAAACGGTACCCGCGGCTCGGAAGCAGGGTACGTGAAGTATGATTTCTGTGGTTAATATGAGCTCTAGAATCCGGTGCATCATATTTGGATTGTATTTAGTGGTGATTGTTATTGGTTTTGTTTTATGTTATTGGTTTCTATTATATGCTCATTTGTTACCTTTTTTTTTTTTCTCATGCTGTTCAGTAGATTTCAAGTCTTAGAAGAATATCAGGTTTAGATGTATATGCAAGTTAAGTGTAACTTCTAATAGCCCCCGACATTACAAGAGTATCATTTTTATACTGAGTCTGGAATGCTGCTAAATTCTGAATAAACCAGACTAAACCACCATCACAGATAAACCGAAGCAGAATAAAAGTGCACAGAATAAAATCATACAGAATAAAACCATACAGAAGAAAGCCATGTATTTGCATAGGGGCTTATGTTTTCAGAGAGAACCGTAGAAATAGCACGGTTAGCACAACATCAGTATGATTCAACCAACATTGAATATATACATTTACTCTTCAGAAAGATACATATATGTGAATACATAAGATCTAAACAAGTACAAATATGACAAAGTCAATTTCCTCGTAGATATATAATGATGCCATTTCGGCATCCGCTCGCCGACCCGCATCGGGCTCAAGCGGTGGTCAGACTATTTAAGTGCGACCAATCCGTAGGACAGGAACCCCAGAAAATACTGAACTATAATTAGCAAGCTGAAACTGAAAAACCAACTTTAAACCAGTAAATTATCAACATATCAACACACTGGATCGTGCCTTAGCCATTCTGGTAGAACTACAACACAGGGGATACAAATCTTAGAGGCACTAGGCATATTAACCGCGGATAAAGACGTTTCGTTATCAAGGACGCCCAACTATACAGCCAAGCACTCACTGACCCAATAGATTACCCGCACCGCTATGATAGCGGCTCTTGAGCTAAATCAGTGGATTTGAAATATTACTATCATCTGGATTTGATATATATATATAGGGATTAAGCCAGTATCCTGAGAACTTAAAAAGAAGAGAGATTAGTATATTTCAGACAATAAAAAATCTACACTTTTAAGCTGTGGTTGATATAGGGTGGGTGTTGTAATTGTGGTTGTTAGGTTGACGGAAAAGTCTTCACTGATAAAGCAAGAAAAAAAATCCAACAAGAAACACCAACCTATTCAACTGCCTAGCAACAAGGACACCAACAAGGCACATTACGGGGAAGGAAGGTCTCAAAGAACAAGCCGATAGAGTATCGCATCTTACAGCAGATATAACACACTGGCTGCCACTACATGGATTAATGTCTGAGAAAGAGGCATTGGTAGAAGTCAAGTCCCCTTTAGTTATGGGCCGTGGCCAAAATTTGTGGGCGCTATCGGACGATAATATTAATGCATTCTCTGGTGCTATAGCAGGAGTCACAGCAGGAATAGCAGTATGTCCACTAGATGTTGCTAAGACTAGGCTACAAGCCCAAGGTGGGTTCAGGGCCCTGCTGAAAACACAAGATCCAGCAATCAGAGTTATGTCCAAGTACTCTGGACTGATAGGAACTGTCAGCACTATATTCAAAGAAGAGGGAATTCGTGGACTGTATAGAGGCCTCACACCCATAGTTATAGGATATATCCCCACATGGACGATATATTTTATGTTGTATGAAAAAACCAAACGACAAGTCTCTGAACCACTAAAGGATTATCCAACAGTAGCCCACATATGTGCAGCAGTAACTGGTGGAGCAGCATCTACGATAGTTACAAATCCTATATGGGTGGTCAAAACCAGGCTCATGTCACAAAACCAATCCTCGTCTTGGCACTACAAGTCTACCTGGGATGCTGTCAGCACCATGTACCGGTCAGAAGGAATTTCAGTATTCTACTCGGGATTGGGGCCTGCATTACTTGGCCTTTTGCATGTAGGAATCCAGTTTCCTCTATATGAGAAGTTCAAATCGCTTGTATCTGGCTATTTTCCTGCACTAGCTCATGAACAACCTGGTACAGATCACAAAGTATGCAACAGTGGAGGAATATTAGTAGCTTCCGCAGGGTCAAAGGTTATTGCATCCACTTTAACCTATCCTCACGAGGTTATCAGAACTAGAAACCAAATACAGAACTACAAGCCTGGTGGCGTACCCCAACTCAATATGAAGTACAGGGGAATTCTTCACACTGCACGTACCATTTACATCGAAGAAGGATGGCGTGCTTTTTATGCTGGTCTAGGCACTAATATGTTCAGAGCAGTTCCATCTAGTGCAGTTACATTATTGACATACGAGTTAGTATCAAATTACATACGAACGACCCGAGATGCTTCTTTACGATCATGACGACGACACAATATGAATTCAAAAAATTACATAGGAGCCTTGTAAACCCCCCCTGCATTCTTTCATTATCTTTATTTTATTTTTTTATTTTTTTATTCCTATTCATTTAATTCATGGAGGTATAGATATTTAAGTTTATAGATTTTCTTTCATTTAGTATTCACTGTACAAATATATGCATTGACAATAATAGGTTTAGAGAGCTTTGCACAGATTCAAATTAAAATAAAATAAATTAAAAAAATAATTGAATACTAAAGAAGGACGTGACATATAGAAATGATCCTATGAAGTACGTCGACATTGAATACTAAGTATTAATTTTCTTCAAAAAAAACTACAGCACCTTCCGTTCGAATATGGTCTCCCACTATACTACTGAGTAAGGCTCTTACAGGCTTGAATATGACTGATCGGACGGGAAGTCTTATTTTCCAGTAGATATGGCCGTAGCTGAAATTTAAATGTGAAGGATACTTAAAATGTGCGAACGCACGTGACTGATACTACTTGCAATTTAGTTAATATTTAACATATTATTAAAATTCTGGCATGGGCCCGAAGTAAGTAAATTTAGCTAGATAATGGTTTGCCGGTTCTAAAATAAAATTATTATTATTATTATTATTATTATTATTATTATTATTATTATTATTATTATTATTATTATTATTAGATTTGAAGAGACAATAAGATATTTATATATAGAATATTTAAATCAGGTACTAGTACAATAAAACGATTTAATTACACCGATGAAGTAGCTCATAATATTTAATATCATTCAGCAATAAGACCATTCTCAGCATCAACTACAATTTATCACAACAAACCGAAACATTTTCATTCATTTATTAAGTCATTAAAATACATTAAACTAAAAAAATTATCAAATTTTAAGCACTGGAAGTCAAGACCTTTTCAATAGCCTCAAGCAAGATATCAGCATGCTTCTTCTCGAAAGTAAGAGCGGGTCTGAGTCTAACAGCTTGAGCACCACATCCACCAATGTTGACACCAACGTTCTTACAAGCCAACAAGAAATCATCCCTAAACTTAGGACTAGAAGTATCCCAAGCAATGAAAGTACCTTTTCCCTTTCCTCTCAAGTTAGTGATGTTGGCAGGGTACTTCTCGGAAAGCTTTTCAAGCTCACCGTACAAATATTTACCAACTTCAGCAGTCTTTTCGACAAGGTCATGCTTCTCAATTTCTTGGAAAATCTTGGAAGCAATGATAGCTCTAGCTGGGTCTCCGCACCAGGTGTTGAATTGTCTGTAAGGTTGGACAGGTCGCAACTCAGGAAGACTGAAGTAGTAACCAGCAGCTTGAGCCTTCTTGGAGAAGGTGACAATATCAGGAGGACTGGTAAGATTCCAGTGTTCATGGGCCCACAATTTACCAGTGGCACCAACACCAGTTTGGACTTCATCGACAATCATAATAACACCGTGCTTCTTGGTGATGTCTCTCAATCCTTGGAAGAAAGCAGAAGAAGCGTGATGGTCACCACCCTCAGAAAGAATAGGTTCAACAATGATAGCAGCAACTGGAGTCTTCCAGGTGGTCAAGATTCTCTCAAACTCCTCAAGACATTTCTTTTCTTCAGCAGCATTCTCCTCAACATGCTTTTCAAGAGGGTATTGCAACTTGGGGAAAGGAGCCTTAGGCCAGTCGAAAGCAGGAATATCTAACTTGTGAATAGGCTTGGATCGAGTAGCAGAAAGGGATCCAAATAATCTACCGTGGAAAGAGGATTCGAAAGATAAGATAGACATAGCAGGGGAACCAGGAGCTTGGTTGACCATAGAAGTGGTCAATTCCTCGGCACTAAAATCCTTATCGAAGCCTCTCTTCTTAGAAGCTTGGTAAATGAAAGCAGCCTTAAAAGCAGTCTCATTAGCATCGGAGCCAGATAAAGCAGTCCAGATGTTAGAGAATCCCTTAGGGGCATACTTGAGAAGACCCTCATGGAGAATCTTAGCATAATCATTGGAAGGGAAGTTCCCTGTAGCAGGTCTGTTGACAAGAGAGTTGATCATCTCATCGGACTTAGCAGCCTCGATCAAAGCAGGATTGTTGTAACCAAGAGCAATGGAAGCAATTTGGGCGTAAACGTCCAATAAAACATTACCATCGACATCAACAATGTAGTTACCGAGAGACTTGTAGTAATCTGCAACAAAGTAAGCGGAAGGAATGTCAAATCCCTTGTTCAATTCAACTAAGGCCTCCTTAGTCTTGGGACCAGGAACGACACTCTTCAAGCTGGGCTTAGTAGGTTCATTGGGATAGTATTGTGCAGCAACAGATGAAGAAGCTCTGGCAGACAATACTCGAGATTGGCTTCGAGCAACAGCTCTCAAAACAATTGAAGACCTCAACATGCTTATTCTTTTTTTGTTTAAAAAGCTAATGGGCCTATAAAAAAGGGCACTAATCGCCTTATTTATACCAATTGTACTCGCGATGGGCAGGGAACTGGGTCTATGGGGTGCTGCTGCATTTGTCTAAACACCAACCATGTGGGCGGCTATTCTAACTGTCATTCAATCTTAGCGCTGGGTCCTCATCTCAATCAATTCTGTTAAGCGCTCCGTACCGCTGGCTCACTAGCAGTTGACTCAATCGTCCACCCAATTATACGGTGGTGATTTATATAATAGAAATGATGATTACCAGTTCTTAAAAAGTGATAAAATGGTTGATATTGTCGTAGTAATATTATTTGACTGTGTCTTTCATAACTGTATCCAGTGCATATGATCGATATCTACTATAGGTAACTAATCTACGGACAAATACAGTGTCCCGTAAACCATGGTAGGGCATTTTTGAGCTCCGGGATCGCTCCCGTCAAGACGTTAACTGAATTAAACTTTAACAGTAGTTGACCATCGAAAGCTAACAATTATAGACTCATTGTGAAAGCGGCATCTGCATATCCGACTGGGCTTTTTTTTGTTCGTTCTTTAGCCGCCGCCCATTATGTTTGCATGCGGAGCAGTGATTTAGATAAGGATAAAATTCCCTTTAAAATTGTAAGTGGTTGGGGGTAGATAAGATGGCAGAGGGGGAATATTCTAGCCGCTATGAATTTGATTCAATGTTATAAAGCATAACCGGAAGAATATGATAAATTCGGATGGATTCAAAGGCTATTGAATTAAATCGACATAAATAAAGAAGTTCGATATAGACAAACATCAATGTAGTGCAAGGCCATAGAAAATGCTGGATCTCGTTATCAACATACAGTTCGCTTTAGATTACCTTCCTAATCAGGCATCGGATCAAGATACTCATTAAATCAATATACGAACTACCATTAACAGGTTACCCACAAAAAAGAAAGAAGTCAAGAAAATGTCATCCTACTAATTTTACATACTATTTTACACTAATCATGATAATACCTATTCAACAACAGTCTTGGAACGTTTGGCTGTATCGGGTCCCTCGCTGTTGTTAGATCGTTTCGATGATCCACCAGCATCACCATTGACAGAGCCTTTACGGTAGTGCTTCTTCGCATTATACTTAATTACGGCTTTAGCCATATAATCCTTTATAAATAACTTGATTTTAGACTTCTTTGAATCGCTTAAAGTTTTAATCACCTCTTTATCACCGTTGCGGAGTTCTTTGCTTACAAGGATATGAACTATATCCTTGGAAAAATTCTTGACGTTTTCATGACCAACATCTGCTTCATATCTAGCGACGATATTTGGAACATAACTTGCAAACTACAAAAAAAAAAGTTAGTACCGATTAAATAATTACTTGTAAACGTGGTTTTGTTATGCTTACCAATTTAGTTAATGACTTTTCAGGGGCTTTTAAGCCGTGTGAGCCATGAGATTTATTATCTGAGGCTTTTGCAGCTGTGACCATAGATTCAATATCACTGAGTTTCTGTTGTTGCTGTTGCTGGAACAATCTAGCTTGTTCAATGATTTTTTCTAAATCCTGCTTTTCTTGAGACTTCTGATCGATTAGAGTTGAACTCTGTGGTTTCCCATTACTCTTAGGTGTACCTGAAGGAGTAGACTTTCTATTTACTGAGGGTCTATCCTTAAACTGTATTTCCTCAACAGGTATTTCCCAAGTAGTAATGGATTTTTGTCGATTGAAATAGTACATTCGTCCTTGGGGGTCTAATGCACTTTCCCAACCCTTGGGTAATCGTATATAGGATAAAGGTTGGCTTGATTTTTGACCAGAATCCTTATTTTTTGTCTTGTCTTTTGGTAATTTTTTTCTATCAGTACTTGGCGTACCAGGTAAGCTTTCAATGATTTTCTTAACTAGAACTGGGGAAGCTTCTTCAATTTCAATTGGAGTAGACTCTTGTGAAGTTTGTGATTTTTCTCGCCGAGGGATTCGATATGCCATTTCAAGACTACTCCACTCTTGTAATAACTTCTGAGCTAAGGATGCTACTTCAGCATTATTATGTCCACGTTTTTTGGATAGCTCCTGGACATTAGATTCAATTTTAGAACTGGAGATCTTATTTTTAGTAAGCTTTGGCCAACGGGCAAGAATTTCAAGAACCTTTATGACCATTGCATTCTCGTTTACCCATTTTCGAAGCAAACCACTGAAAATTTGATAGCCATGCATTCTCATAACTCGTGACTGGACATTAGTATCGGTGGTGACATGTATTCTAGAGATAAGCTTTTCAACCATCCACTGATCTCCAGCTTTCATAAGACTGGTCATAACTCTTGACACCGATTCTTCCAACACAGGCTTTATCGGCAAAGATGTAGCATACGCTTGATATAGCTCTTCATCCGATTGTTTGGATCTTTTATACTTGGCTGCTATCTTGAGCCAATTGCCAACATCAGTATCATCTAAATCCAAGGCTTCAACCAAAAGATCTGGTAGTCGGTGAGCAGCAGATTGAGTTTGAGTTTTTCCACCAAGGAATCCTAGACAGTTGGATTCGCCACAATAGCACGGTTGGGCCACAGTGCCATATCTATCAACATTATAGTCAAAAGTGACCTCTTCTCCCTTTATTATATCACGTTTACTAAAAATTCCCATGCGGAGTTTTCCTCTCACTACCCATTTATCAACATAACTATTTGGACGGCACGAATGATTACAGAATCGAGCTAAACTACCCTTCATTGTCGCGTCAATAAATTCACCATTTTGTAACATCATGAAATAGAAATGCTTGATCTCTTGCTTTTCATACTGGTCTTTCCGTCGTAAAAATTTTGCTTCATCTACAACCTCTCCAATATATTCATAAATAAATGTTCCCTGAGGAATATTCTCCAAGGCTCTCAAGCCATAACCTTTTTTGTCAGTTTTAATCACGTCCACTTTGGCATATTCACATTTTTGGAACCGCTGGTTCCTGCAATTATCTCCACAAGTGCATTTCTCATTAACACACTCGATAGATGTTAGTCTATTAATACAGTCAGAATCATCACCACAAGCGTGATTTGTACCATCTTGGAAATCAGCACGACAATCACAAGTCATCGCTTCATCCTGACCTGATGATCCAAGATTCCTATTACTAAAAGTATTTTCTTTTAGTTCATGGAAAGTGGCAAGAGCCTCGTCGGTCTTGCACGGTAACTCATTGAACAATCTTACTGCTGGTTTGAAGTTATTAGAAGAGTTTGGAGACATGGTTGTCGTAGGAGGTATAGGAGATTTTGAATTTGATTTTAACTCTTGCTCATCTGAAGAGCTATCTGTTGCTATCACTATAAGTTTCTTAGACCTCATCGCATCATATATGTTTTCGATTTTTTTTTGTTTCACGTGGAATAAACTAAACACTCCTTTCCTTCACCCTAATCAACTTATGCTTGATATACAAGCATAGGCTTTCACAACTCGATTCAAAAGATCGGAGGTTCCGTTAATTATATATAGTTTCAGGTACTAGTACGGTATTCGATTTAATAGAAAAAAGATTGCAACCAGGACTAATTATTGATTTCTGGGCAATCCCAATCAAAAAAAAAAAAAAAAAACCTTGAAAAAAACGAATAAATAACGAAGGTATTGATTTCAATATCAGGTTGAAAAATTAACAATTAATGATCTTATACTACCAAATCTGATACTGTATAGATGTATCAGCTGGACTATTAAAATTTTTTGGTAAAAAGAGTTTGGAAAAATAAACGGTGAAAGCGTTTTGACGGATGAGAGATGCTAGTACATGTAGGATAGTTGTTATAGTAGCGACCCGCCAACCGACTCTTCAGCCAAATGCCGTGCGGCAAATCATATTACTGTAGGTGGTATTAAAGTATCGGAGTGTACCATTAAACTGTATCAAAATGTTAAATCAAAAGTACCAACAAAACTACAATCAAGGGTAATTAATAAAAACAGAAAATAATATATTCAATGCGTATTAACTATGCAACAGAGTGAGGAATCGTAAGTCATAAATCAATGGATAGGTAACCGTTTCGCCATTATATTTTTATTGTAGTAAAATTTTTTTGTGTCGTATCATACCAAACAAAAGCCAGTGTCATTTTACGGGCTGACTTCTTGCTCCTTCCATTCATCATAATGTACTCTACTATAAATAGTTCGATGAGCACAATCATCGTCAAATAAAATATCCACCGAGTTAACCAACATCAAAACAACTAGGAAGTTCTCTTTACCTGCATCATCACTAGATCCATCTACACCACGGCTGATAGAATCAAGAGCCTTTCTAGTAGAATCATCCATGATAGTTTTCGAAGCTGGATACCTAAAACTGGCTTTCATTTTTGCTGATAAAATAGACCATACTCGATTGTATTCTGCAGTCCACTCTTTCTTAGTAGGAGGAGGAAATACAGTATCGTATTCAACGTTATGATCATAAGCTGGAGTTATAATTGGGAAATAAGATCTTGGAAGAGGTTGAGCAACTTCATTAGTGGTAGTAACAAGATCTTCGCCAATTGAAGTAACAGAATCAGAGGTTCGATGGCTGAATGAAGGTCCTTTTGTGGTGGCCAAAGGTGCTAACATAACGGGTGAACTAGCAAGCTCAGGGGATGTGGAAGGAGATTTTGATTTAAGAGGATTAGGTAAAGCAACATCAGAATGTAATTTAGGGATCTCATCCTCTGATAAATATTGAGCAAATCCAGACAATCTAAATTGCATTCTCTTTTTAGGAAAGTAAAAACATGCTTCAAATGCCTCATTAGAATCCAAATCATCTATTTTTTGCATCCGTCTATCAGTAACAAATATAGGTACCCCTGAAGATTTGCTATTGAAAAGCCATCCACGAGATACACAAGTTCTAGCATGAGGTAAGTTGCCTTTCGAAACAGTTGCAAATGTAAAAGTTGGAATAGTATCAAGGCTCTTTAGACAACTGTCAAGAATAGGGGCCCAAGGAGGAATGCAACTCATGATTTTGCCAGCTTCTAAATATATATCAACAGACCAAGGGGTGTGAAATAAATAAATAAATAATAATATTGAGTAATAATATAAACCGGTCGTAGCTTGTCTCTTAGATCCTCAAAAACGTAGAATGCTTCTTCTGCTGATTAAGTAACGCTGATCTTAATAAATCTACCCGCCGGTGATTTTGTCCGCTAAATCAAACTACTACACTTAATGTTCTTTCAGGCTGATGGTTTGGGACAATTGACAAAGATGTTATATTGGTGTCGTGTTGGTTTAAATCTAATAATAATTGCACTGGGTGTCAGTTATAATTTCCGCAATAGAGATAGACCGCAATACCGTCGGACTTAGGTGAATCCACTGTGACTCAAAATGAAATATACAATTGACAAAAGATTGGAAATTTTGATTTGTAAAAGATCCTCTAATCAATGCAATAGTTTCTTAGTAGTAGGAATAGATTAAATATAATTTGTAAGAAAATTTCAAACCACAGGAATTCTGGTGCAACAAAAGCCTGCAGATTTTTCCCAGTGTCGCCCGTCAGAGCAGAGATGCATCAGCTTATTTCCTTCTAAGACCGACAACAGCACCGCAGCCCCGTAATCCACACAAACGCTATGCTAGGGCTATTTTATCAGTATCGGACTGGTGGAGCCGTGATCTAAAGACAATGGTTACAATTCAGATAAATTCACCGTACAATACATGGATGGTTAAAGTTCAGTTTTGATCGGAGCTATTAATTTCAGTCAGTGCCTCATAACTGCCAGCTAAGCGCTGACTTAGTTTAGTTAGATGCCATCTGCAATCCCATTTTCCGGTAGACAGTTAACTATGATTAAGCTAGTTTAACTTCGTGCCTGTAGTAGGTACAGATCCGTACCACTATAATAGACAGTTCCGATTTACACGGTTAATTAGAAATAACAACTAAGGCCAATTTCTTTGTGTAATATTTACAAATATACCACTGTTTTAGTAGACAAATGGCATTTATTTCTGCATGAGAACAGTACTATCAAACTAACATTAATAAATTAGTTTAGTTCCAATACACTCTCTAAACGACGACCTTTCTCGGAATGCGCCGGTTTTTTTAGGGCATAAAAGTGTTGGTAAGAGGGCCACTGGCCACTCAGTTCTGTTATGCGCACCGATGGGCCAAACTTTGTTAAGTTAACTTTAACTTGTTAAATACCTGGCAGCTTCCAGGTTATGCATGTTTCCTAACAGGACCAAATAAGAAATGGTTAGTGGTGGGTTAATATCCAGATTTGACCCATTTGGCACTCTGCTATTTCATAGAAAATTTTTTTGTACCTTCTTTCTAGTCCGTTGAGCCTGGGATAAAATTGTGTTTTGTCTCATATTGGTCAGCTTGAACATGGTTCTATGTGGTAACTACTATTACAGTATATAGTCACTTTAATAGACAGTGTTAACAGATAATCAATATCAAGACTCCTTTTTTTTTTAGAAACATCCTTATCAGCTCATTGATATCTAAGGATCTCACCAATCAATACGAGTGACACTCAGATATGTCGAGTTTAACATTTTGCAACTTTCCACACTACAGTATCAAGTTGTCGAAGTATACCAACACTGTGCCCCCTGTAAATTACTAACAGACAGGCTGTGAGCAGTGTAATTGATTACACTCCAGATTGTATGATATCGATCGCATAGGCGTTAGACGATACAAGGCTCTTAAATAAAATAATAACTTTTGTTACAGTTAACGGTTACCTTACAGTAGTCTCAAAATTCGAGCATTTTAGTAGAAGACACACAGTCTGTCGCATAGTTCCACGCCAACATGTAATTTACTATTTTAACGCAGCTAGTAGCAGATCATTTCAACTCAACCACCCCCGTAGAAACGAGTATTTCAGGGGATAAAATTGCAGACTGAGCCAATAATGTGGGTAGATACTACCATATGGTTAAACAAAAACGCCCAAGGGATAACTGTTATAATAAAATAAAAATGCATATCTCGTGAACATAGCATAATCGAACTATACCCGATTAAACTCTTGTTCTTGCACAACAAAAGAACGGCCATTTTTATATACAATTCTATCATGTATAATGGCGGTAGATGACAATATCATAAAACTATCTAATTTACAAGCATTTGCCAGTATGTAACGTTGCAACTCTAACGAACTGAAGCATCCACCAATGTATCAACTGTTGCAGGAGAACCATCAGCAGTTTGTAATACTTTGTCAGCTCCTTCTTGAGGTCTATAGACTACTTGCCTAGAACTGTTTGTAAAAAGATTTGTTTGAATAGCCTGCCAAGCCTTCAGCTTAACTGAGCTAATTGGAGAATGTATTATATCTTGAAATTCCAAGACTTCACCTACAGAGGCCGATTCAGGTGGTCTCACTAATTCAATATCCAAACCGGACTCACCATTTCTACGCTCTGCTGCTAAAAGCATTGCTTCAGATACGATACCCCGTAATTTTGATGGTTTGAGATTTGTCACAAGTACAATTCGACGGTTTTCCAATTCTTCTCGAGGTACCAAATTTACCAAGCCAGTACAGACCGTTAGAAGAGAATCGGCCCCTAAATCTTGAGATACTCTGACTTTAGCAACGTATAAACTATCTGCATTAGGATGTAAGTCCAAAGATTGAATCTGAGCTGTTTGAAACTTGATAATCCCCGGACCCGAGGGCTTTACAGCTTTGGTGCTATATGATCTGAGAACATTCAATTGGTTACAAATATAAGATATTCTCCAACGGTTAAGAAGCATTTTTGCAAATTAAGTGATACAAATCTAGGAACTGAACTAAATTAGGTTTGTTATCCAAGTTTTATGATATGTATCAATTAAATTATTACTGTTAAATTTACTAACTTACTGTAATAGTTTCTGAGTACGTAGTTACATTTAGTCACTACTGCGGCGGCTCATTTTATTGGTTCTTGGTTCTTCTCTTAACATGATCCAATATCTAATAAACACACACCAGTCACTACATTTCATTTTATAGTCTTTGGCACAAGAAGAATTATGCAGAAAAAGGCTAAAACTTGAATGGATAGAAATTTAATTCCACTGTATGTTCTAAATTAGATTTAGGCTCTTTAGAACTTATGAATTATTAGACGCTAGGTAAATCAACTTGGCACAACTTGATCTGACATAACCTGTTGCACTCATACATCAACTGGCACACGGTATTATACAACAGCTCCTACTATAAATATAAAGCATAGATGTTTCAGAAATTAAATTATTGGTTTGATAAGTTTAATTATTTGTTATATATATATATATATATATATAGATTCTGTTAACTCTGTTACCCACAATTCTAAGACTTTGACTACATATATTCTCATGCAGTCAAGATTGAAGTCGGGTCTAGAGTCAACTGTTAACATTGTCATCGAAGAACGAATTAAACAGGTGATTCACTTTGATCCAGGACATTATAATTGCATATATAAAAAACATTAAATACCGTCATCTAACGTATCTTATACCTGGAGGAAGATTTTGTGTATAAGGATCATATCTCCGCTGCCCGATGACACCCTGCCCAGTTGGGACATATGAACGCTGCCCTAATAAAATTTTGGAAAGGAATTGCACCAAGTATACCAAGTATACCAAGTATACCAAGTATAGCTTATATAATAAAATTATATAATAAGAATTAGTATTTACTGCTTCTAAAATAATTATTTTTTGGTTATTAGACGGCCCCATGGATGTACAAACGACTTGTGAACAAATCCAGATATAAAATCTTCTGTTTTGACATGTAAAAGCCTTTGATTTAAAATTTAACGGTTTCTACACAAAAGTTTCTCAGTTAGGTATAAAAGCCCGCATATTCTCGAAAGAAGGCTAAAGGCCCATAAATAATGTAACTTACTGTAAGTTACTTTAAAAGTTAACTTAACTGTAACACACTGTGCCTAGGAAATAGGCAATACTGACAATACTGTAGTAAGGCAGGTCACGGCAGGTCTTACCTAACCCGCATAGATTTTTATGGATCTACGCCAGCGGATTTCGCTTATAAATATCATAGTCATTTAAATCACTACAACCAAAAGGAAAATTTCATCAATTTAAAAAAAAGCAATGTAAATAAATATATGAGTCTGGATCTTACTATAAAAAACTCGTCTATTTTTAAGGAATATTGTCTGATTTTCTTGAGCGGGTTTCTCCTGCTAGTATGCAAAACTTATACACTGTTATGCATCCAGCCTGTGAAAGAATCTGTGATTAGGGTTCCGGGTAGCCATGCCCATTCAGATGTGAGGATAGTTCTATACATGTAAGCGTAACTAACAGTAACTTAACTTACAGTACAGAACAGTTTACAAGATCCCAGTACCAAAAACTTATCATTTACTACCAACCGTTAATATTTACAACCTGGATCAGGCTAACAGCTGCACCATTATTTTATTTTTTTCTTTTTCGTTTTTTTGTAAGAATACTAGACAAGATGTCTTGTCTAGCGTAAATACAAATAACGTCGTAAAACCTAGAATCGGTATCCATCATTTGAGATCATCATCTTAGCCATGTTGGGCCGACTCTTATCGAATACATTTGGAACTTCTCCTCCAGATACACAACATGAGTCTTCTCTTCCAATACCTTCAACGGCGGGACTACCGATTGATCGTGACGACAGTCCGTCAATACCTGTGTCTTTTCTAGAAGAAGCTGATACTCGGAATCTACTGTATGGACCACCATTCATCCCAAATGTACGAGTGTCTTTAGATGGAAAGAAAGATATGCGAATAATGATTGTTTGCGATTCTCCATATCTTGAATATTTTTTATATGATAGTGCCAATTCTCAGTATGCTGTGGTATCTTCGCCAACGTTATCAGATTTGAGCGCTCAGCAGCACGCTCAAACTAGACAGAGTTCTATGGTGACTTTGACTCCTCCAACAGATGCCAATAGTCCTTCATCCTCTCCTACATCTGCATGGTCTCGAATGTCGAGTCTTACCAGGAGCTTTTCTTCTACTGCCTTGAATGTTACTCAGAATGTATTTTCTCCTCCAACTTCTCATTACTCCAGATCGCGGACTCCTGGCTCT
This sequence comes from Sugiyamaella mastotermitis, assembly GCA_030572735.1. Lineage (NCBI taxonomy): Eukaryota > Fungi > Ascomycota > Dipodascomycetes > Dipodascales > Trichomonascaceae > Sugiyamaella > Sugiyamaella mastotermitis. Next base: position 74,187 of record JAJMBN010000034.1, read on the forward strand.
CCTTCTGGAGTATCTGCCTTATCGCCTCTACGACAACCTCAATATTTGTATTCTCCATCAGCAACTTCGCATCCAGTGAGTACCCCAGGCCACCACCATCGTCGAACTTCCTCTTATGCATCTGGATCCTCGCTTCGCTCATCCAACTCGTCATATTCTGCGACCCCTCACATCACTGGAGGTCCAGATATCTTACCTTATTCCTTATTAAAAGAGGTAATTTTTGGATATACTCCTGTAAAGATTGCCAATCATGTAACCAAAGTGCATCCCATTCCTAAATCATCGTCATCTAATCCGTCTACCTCCTCCTCTACTGGTCTTTCATCTTTCAATTCGCCTACCTTTCCATCTGGCGTTCACTTATCTTCAAGTAATTCGGCCACTACTTCCAATTCAACTGCAAATTCTAGAAGCACTTGGCTCGTTTCACGCGTATTCAAAGTAGGTGTTGAGGATGTTAGCGATCCTAATAGACCTGGCAATTTAAGCCCTGACAATCTTACCAAAAGAAGGACAACCACAGGCCCCACTAAATTGGGAAATACTAATGAACCATCAACTCTGTTGAGTAACCCAGGCCTTAAAATCAACGAAAAGAACCTTGCGGGCTGGAAGCCAGAGACAACTTCGGCTTATAGTGGAAAAGCGACCACTCCTCATATAATGGAGGTCAGATGTGGAATTTGCATTTACTTATATCTTCCAGCAGATTCTGAAGACCTCTTGAGCCAACATTGGGGAGAACTCAGCTTAGCTCTTTCAGAGCTTCAGTCAATAATTTATAAGAAATTATCTCAAACCTTACCTTTGGTCATCATGCAAGCTAAAGCTATGAGGAAGACGTCTGGTCTCAGAATTCGGCCGAACTTTTCCCTTGATATGGACAGCGAAGTGCAAGTTGCCATTGAATATTTCTTGTCTAGATTTACCTCGACTATACGGATTCCAAGAGTGTTATGTGGTCAAGACAAGTGGCCGGAATTATACAGAGAGTTAAACTGGGCTATTACTAGATGGGAACCTCTTCAACAAGGCGAGGGGACTCCAGGGTTTCTCAGCTCATTACTAGCGGCTTTTATACAGGTAAATGGTGAGATGATTAAAAGTGGTCCTCCAACTGTGAATTATAACCACCGGGGTTCTAGAACGGTTATAATATCAAACAACCGTATTATTGCTAGAAAACTCATTTATATACTTACTTCACTATTGAGGAATGGCTCATCTGAATGTGTTCGAAAATATATCAGTTTAGCTACAAGTTTAAATGATACCTTTGTCAAAACACGTCCTTTGAGATCGATGAAATCTGCTTCGTCGGATAGAACCTCGGCCAGCACAAGTCCTCAGTCAAAGGCTTCAACAAAATTTATTTTCTCTGAAGGTGGATTTGAAGTTCCTCATGCCACTCCAACAAAAGTAGAATCGACGACTGCATTGGCTATACCTCATGTTGTTAGGCCTTCATTTTCATCATCTTCACTTTCTAGTTCGGCGGCCAGTTTATCTCGAGCCAATCTAGTTAACCTTAGCATGGGTGCATCAAGTAATAATGGAATATTTAATTACTTCCCAGGTCAAAAGCGTACAGGTGGCTCACCTGCAGTATTTTCTAGCTTGGAATCAGTTTATGATGATTACTATATCCATGAACAATTGGCTAACCATATTGATCTATCATCTTCTGTTCCAAATGCACCAAAGCTGAGACGACCGTCAGTTATTAGAGCCTCTTCTGAAATATCTACTGTTACTTTACAGAACCTATCAAAGAGTGATGTTCGCAACGTTGGCAGTGAAGCTCTAAGTGATTCATCAGAGTATATTCTTTCAGACGACAGTGTCGCCAATACTCTAGATTATAAAGTAAATAGTACTGATAATGCAATGGATATATCACCCCTATCAACTCCATCATTTGATGATGATAGATGCTTGACGCCTATTACTTTGCCTTTGATTGTCGGTCATGTTCCCGAATTCCATCCCGATTTCTTATTACAGGCTTGCCCAACAAGCCCTGGACTAGAGGAGCGCATTGTTCAGACTATGGTGAAAGACTGTGAATTGGACCCTTGTATCTCTTCTATGTACTCGAAGGTTTCTAAATCTATACCTTACCTGCCGTTATGCCAGACACTAATTATTAATCTCCCCCAACACCAAGTTTTAGAATATACTTTGGTAGGGTATTGGTCTGAAGACTTTGGCAGACAGCAAAAACTTGAAAAGAAGGTTCTATTTGGTAATAATAAGCTTGATACACAGTGCCTAGAGTCTGTTAAGATTGTATATCAACAACTGATGTCTTTGATACATTCTGTGCCTTCCGATATCAATGGAAACTTGCATATCAACAAAGTGATCTCTATGTACTTATCTTCCTTTGGTATCCTATAGACACATTTTTATTATTTATTTTTGAGATATATGCATTTATATATCAATATATTTATTATTATTATTATTATTATTATTATTATTATTAATTCAATTAAATATTCTGACCGTATATTTATTACAAATTATAATTCATAATAATATTAATTATATAATTATGCAATTTAACGAAGCGAGTAGAGAATGAACATTCTAGAATTGCTATATCGAGAACCACACTCCTTATGAGATGCATATACTTAAAGAGCCTCCAATGGCTAACATCCAACTCTATAATACCAACCAATTTACACCATGGCTACGGAGACCATCTCTGAATTGACATTTACAAAGGCATTTGTTCATTTATTAAAGGTTAAAGCACCTGAAAAGACTCTGGCTGATAACTATGTCTCTCCACACAGTGGTAACATCAAAGATGTTGTAATCCTTCCTAAAATGCCTCGTGACAAGGAGAAGACTCAGAGCAATTCCAACTCTAGCAAACCAGAAAAACTTGCCCAAATTTCGTTGAAATCAATTAAAAGCCCTAAATTTACTCTCACACTCGAAGATATACCAACCTCTGATACTGTTTTGAGCGTTAAGGAGAGACTAATCGGAGACCCTGACGGACCCTTGACAGATCTTGACTACCAAATCTCTAATGTAAGATTTTTACTGAAGGGAAAAGTTATTAGTGATACGAAAACAATTGAAGAAGTCAGTACTGAAAATGATGATGGTTCTTTAAGTGCTGCATTTACTGTAATGTTAGGAGTACCCACAGGATCTAATACCGACGCCTCGAAGACTGTCGTTTTAGAGCCTGAGGCTATCATCACAGATAAACTTTGGGCTGATATACAATCATTATTAGAAAAGAATCTCAAGTCTGATAAAGCTTCAGAAATTCTAGAGAAGTTCAAGGCTTCAGTCAAATAAGCTATATTTGAAGAATAAAAGTTCAAAAGTATTTATTAGTTCAATAAAGTTAATAAATAAATAATTATACAAACGAATAACAGTAAAAGATTAAAAGAGACATGCCATCATAAAATTAAAATAAGTAAACTTGAAAAAAAGGATATAAGAAAAAAAGTATTAGTAAACGAGGCATGTCATATTAATAGTACTAATAGTACTAATATAAGTTGACCCTAATTACGGATTGACTTAGATGCAGATATTCTTCTATTAAAGGGTCTTCTTTGATCCAATCTAGAACCAGATAGTTTCAAACTCATCATTCTTCTAGATAGAGTTGCACCCAATAATTTAGTGGGTGGCTTTCTGAACTTATGATATTCTTCAATATCAGATGATGTAGGTTCACTAGTTGTTGGGGTAGATGCGTTAGAGCTGTTAGAATGTTGCGTCAAACTATTTGCTATCTTTCTTCTCTGAGCTACGAAGTTTCGCAATTCAACTATATCTTGCTCAGATACGTGACCAAAACCATTCCGGCGCTTGAAACATGTACCAAGAAGTAAACTAGGGTCAAGCAATTTCTTAGGAAAATTTTGAACGACCTGGAAAACCTCCATTTGGTCGTTCAATTGATTGATTGATGGTTCACTAAGTTTTAAGAGTGTAAGAGCTACTCGAAAAAAGATCTTAGGACCTTCAAAAAAGAAACAATCCCACACTCTCAGCATTGTCTCTGTTGGTAAAATGCTAATATAAGCGCTCATAAACCATGATGCTGTACATAATGTAATAGGAGGTAATTTTGCTAAAATATTATCGTAATGTTTACCATCGAAATTAACCCCTAATTTATCCCACAATGGAGGCAATGAATCTTTGACACAAAGCATCAAAACTCCCTGATCCACATTGACACCTTCCAAGTTGACCTCATGAACTCCAGGTAAATACTTTTGAGTAATAATTACCAACATCCAAAATGCACGCTCCTCTTCCATGAATAACAACAAAATACCAGCAATAAAGTTAAGACTTTGGCAGTATCCAATTTTAGGTTGATAAACAGAAAATGATGTGAGAACTCTTCTCAGAGAGTGGATTAGAGGGCTTTCTTCATCACTTGAAGGCTGCTGGAAAGCCAATAGAGTCTTATCACTCGTTGTGCTAGCTGCAGCCGAGGGTGAATCAGCCCTGAAATAAATATTATCTGGAAATGTTCTATGCAAATCACGTTCAATAAGCTCGGTATCATTATTTTTCAGATTCTTTGTTTGTTTACATAGCTTTTCAAACAAACCAGGATGCGCATTAAGGATATCGTGACCTTTTGCGAACCAAAACCAAGCATTTCCTCTCCATTCTGCTGGTACACCTTTTCGGATATATCTCTTGAGCTTTTCGGAACGAGATGGGAATCTTACAGGCTGATCATTTTCAAGATATATTCCGTTTTCCTTCATCAGTTTAACCCATTTAGTTTTCCTTCGTCGGGCGTAATGTTTGTACTCATTCCACCAGTTATCGTATTCTTCTTCACTCACAAAGAACGTCTTTTTTCTAAATCCATATCTATCTCTATCAGAGTTTACAATACCAGTGGGATCTGTTCTCAGACCAGCATCTATCGAACTGCGAATAACCGATCCAACGGACTGATGGTATTCACGACTATTACTTTCAGTAGCAAGACTTGCTTCATCGCCAAGCACAGGTCCTCCAGATAACTCAGTATCATCCACAGCATCAGCTCCATCATCATCATCGTCTTCATCATCGTATTCTTCTTCGTCTTCATCATCTTCACCATCAATATTGTCGTTGCTATTGGGGGTGTTGTCGGTTTGATGTTGTTCCTCTCCACGTATGTCACAACCTGTAGAGTTATCAAAAACTGAATAACGCGAACCTTGGAAAGCAGTTTTTTCTTCTGGAGAATTAGGAAGAACTGGAGACGATTGCGTATGTCTGACCGATTGATAAATGGTATTTTGAGGCATCACATACCCCCTATCAGTATCGTTCTGTTGCTGAGATTCACCTACCAACACACGAAAAGCTGCTGGCATTCGAACTGAGGGAGACGTACTTTTAGAGCTAGAAGTATCCAAGTTAGCACTTGAAGCACTTCTTTGATTTGGTATCTGAATGCTCATGGTATATCAAAGTTAAATAATTCTTGAGTCACTACTCCTGAAATCCCACCGATGTGAGCAACACCAAATAGCAATATACAATCAAACAACAACAACAACAACAACAACAACAACAACAACAACAAAAGAAAAAAAAAATATTAATGTATCACTGAACAAATAGGACTGGAAATTTATAGGATATAGATGTGATCGATCGCCAAATAAAAAGGGCAATTCTTGCGAGTAACCTTGTCTTAACAAAAAGTCCTTCGAAACTGTCCTGTCGATACAGGTACAACAAGTTCTTAGAACTCAGAGCTTGAATTGGCTTAGTCTATGACCAGTAGGCAATTGTCGTCTTATTTGTTCAAGCGCTTATTGGAAGTATTTCCACTAGGAAGTAAAGGTGGTAAAGCTCAGTTGTATAAGGGGATAGCTAAATGTTTCATAGACGGCTGGGACACGCGGAACGCATTCACAGATATAAAACATGGGGGGGGGGGGCTACTGAAGCTAGCTAACCAGTAGCTACTGTATGGGCAAAACGCACATATAAATCAGCTTAAATTTTACTTTAAGGGGCTCACTCCTGAAGACCGGTGACCGGAATTAAAAATTAATCTGTAAATTGTGAAACGAAACATTTAGTAGTCCCAGATACCGCCTGAAATTAATTGCTTTAAAGTTGTCGTAGGGTACGTCACTTCTGAGACCTGTCTCCTTTCCATATTAGAGTTTTTTTTTAAACTTCTTAAAAGCATGATCTACAGATAATATTAAATTGGTATATACAGATAATGGCATCATTTATTTATTGATATGACCATGATATAATGCTTTTTAGTCTATTTACAAAATAAAAAGAGGAATTCCCTCCTAGTGATGATTGATTCGACTATTTGCCTAATCTCTTTCTAAGAGATCTTTGAGCCTTCATTCTCTTCTTGTACTTGTGCCTGTTCATCTTCAACTTTCTCTTTCTCTTGACACTAGTAGCACTGATCTCATCCAACTCAGCAAAAGCCTTCTCGGCAAATCCACTTTCTGAAAGTAAAGTAGATGGGCTTGGAGCAGTGTAGACCTCAGGCGAGTTCTCGTTAAGGAACTTAACTACTGTCTGTAAAGGAGACTTGCCATTGGCAGTTCTAGCGAAAATGACAACGGTAGTTTCTGGGTCTTCCTTATCAGCATCTTTCATGTTCAAAACAGTACAACCATTGACCTTATTAGGGCCGAACGACTCATCGAGGTCCTTTTGTTCAGATGATCGTACACCTGCACTGGGTCTGATATTGGCAACTTCAAAAGGACCAAGTTGACGAGCAATCTTAGAAGATACAACTGAAGCATTGGAATCACCCCCAAATGCACCACCATATCCATGACCCATTCCACTAGAAACTTCAAATAAATTAGTTTTAGGACTCCATACTGGAACATATCGAGACTCTTCAGCCATTTGATGCTTGGACTTTACACCCGGATCCATAACTAGCAAGGGTCGATGTCTAGCAAAAAATGCTTGTAAAGGTAATTCAAAATCTTGCAATTCTTCAGACCATTGTTGAAATTGGTGTTCACTGACCTTGCTGAATGGGAATGCGTTTCCACCTTCATTAGAGCTACTGCTGCTTCCACCGCTACTGTTGTTGCTGTTGCTGTTATTACTGTTACTACTACTGCTGCTGCTGCTACCACTGATACTACTATTAGTGCTGTCCTGATTATCACTGTTGCTACTTTTGCTAGGAGAGTCACTTTTGTTGTTAGATTTTAAACCAAAAGAGCTTCGTCTACCTCTAGCCTTAGTTAGTGATTCATTACCACCCACACCAGCATGAAATCCACGCGAAGCAGATCCGACCAAAACTGAACGTCTAATGAAAGAAGCCTCAGGACGAACAGTCCTACTAAGACTTCTAAGTGAATTGACAAACATCGGTTTATAAATGCACTTGGACAATATTCGTGATCAAATTTCAATGTAGAAATCAGATCCTTGCAAATATAATTTTATATGCCGGGTAAGTTCTACTGAGAAATATTCTTATGTCGGGTTTCTAGTCATTTTCATTAAACTGTTAAATATAAGAATATTACTCTAACGAATCATTCTGTAGAACCTACAGTTAACTTAACCTAGTTAGTTAATTTTCTTGGGGAATTTTAGTATCTTATCGGGTATCAGCTTGAACACACTGCTCCACCTATCTAGGCTGAGCATTTGCAAGGCAGGTACTGGTACATGTTAACTCAATAATAGACAGTTGTGAGCACGTTGTACCTTTCCAGATTGACTAAGACGTAATCAAGTTTACAAACATTGGCCACACGATTTATCCAATAAAAGTAGAAGCTTCCTGAATAATTTTGGCCATTAAATTGTTGATTTCACTGTAACACGCGCTTTACAGCTCGATTGTGGTCCTTGAATTGGTGTATCTTTCATTGATTATGGCTACAGTTCACCTTTTGACATCAGAGCTAACGAATTTGATCTCTCAGGCTAAACGACGCGACTCTGAACTAAAATCTGTATGTTAATTTTATTTGAGAGTTATAAATAAGGATGATTCTAACTTCAGGCTGCTGAGAAGAGTTTGGCCCGCTTGAAATTATATGTGCATGGACGAGATGAACAGGAATTCCTCACTAGTAAGTTTACATCTACTGGGTTTCAAAAGAACAGAAGTCTAATTAGAAGAACTAGCATCAGAGGATCCAACATTTATTTCCCCGTTTTTACTAGCAACATCAACTCGAAATGCTAAATATTCCGCTACCGCAATTCAATGTCTCAATAGTTTGATTACTCTACATTCGGTTCCTGTAGCGCAGTTGGATGCAGTGGTTGAAGCACTTCATGAAGCAACACATTTAGGTGTTGATATTCAATTGAAAATATTACAATCTCTACCAACTTTAGTAGCAATTTATGGACAGGATCTATATGGAGAGCAAGTTGTTAATATTTTATTGGTTTGCTCGATCTTACAAGGTGGAAACAAAACCGCTGTAGTGGTCAACACTGCATCTGCAACTCTACAACAACTAATTATTTCCGTATTTGACCGAGTAGCAAGAGAAGATGAGTCCGATGCTCCAACTAAAAAGTCATTTGAAGTTCCTGTTGATAATTCCGACTCAGGAAACCCAGAAGATAAAGTTTTAATCAGTCCGGTGAGCTATGATGCTCTGATGATATTTTATGATATCTGTAATCTGACCGAAAAACAGTCTCCCTCTTTTCTTAAGTTCCATCATTTACCAGAGACTTTCGGTCTGGAACTTATTGAAAGTATTATGACCAATCACAGCAGTATCTTCTTGAAGCATGTTGAGTTTGCATATGTGTTACGTACTCGAGTTGTGCCATTATTACTGCGGGCATTCTCTGAAAAGAGAGAGTTTTCAGTGACTGTTAGAGTCACTCGAATTCTTTATTTATTATTGAGACGAGGGCTTTCTGTTTTAGGTGTTGAATGTGAGGTCATATTATCCTTATTAACTCATATGTTAGATCCTGATGCTGCTCCTTATTGGAAAAGATTGTTATGTATGGAAGTCTTCCATGGAATATTTTCAGAATTTAATTTGGTAGAACAAATCTACCAAGAGTATGATAGTAAGGAGGATCGTCGTGCTATAATAAAGTTCTTACTGGCTGCCTTTGACAGAATGATTTCAGAAAACCCCGACATTATTGGCACCGGTCCAGTTCCTATGCCTTACGTTGAACCCCAAGTATCATCTTTAGAAGATGAGTATGATCGTCTCAATATTCCCGGGATATCTTTGAAGACTTCAGTAGCTAGGGTTTCCTGTATTGATTTATTGGATAAGACGGATCCCCCAGCTGTCCCTAGTTCCTATATTTATTACTTAGTATTCAAGTGTATCAATTCTCTGTCTGAAGGACTTGTGAGACGTGTGCTTGCCCTTGCCAATGGTAGTTCTGAAGAAGAAGCTTATGAAAAAGAATGGCCACTGCTCTCTAATCTTGTAACTCAATGCTGGCCTGAAGCATTATTGTGCTACTCTAAATTTTTCTATGCTTCCATCGATTCTGATTTATACCACGACTTTGTCCGCTCAGCTCAGAAATTCACTCAATCATCTGGTATTTTAGGAGTCGACCCTGCTAGGGATGCTTTTCTCACCTTATTAGCAGACTTTTCTATCCTTGTCTACACCCCAGAATTTCCTGGAAAGTCTAATGGCATTAGGTCTTCTATTTCTAAACAGCTATTGAGCGTGGAAGGATTGGTTGGAACCCTTGGTGGAACTATTCGAGAAAATCAAAAATCGTCAAGTGCCCCTGGCACCACGTCTACAGAAAGTATTTCTGCAGCTGGTAGCGGTTCTGTTGGCAGTATACCTAAGGGCCTTACGGCTAAGAACATTCTATGCTGTAGAGCCTTGTTAAACCTAGCTAACACATTAGGAAAAAGCCTCGGCACAAGTTGGCAGATTGTCTTCAGCGCGTTAGAATCTTTAGAGGCCCTGGTCAATGGTATCGGGTCAAAAAGGCATCGTAAAGTCCGTGGTATCGCTATATTCAGTCAATTGACTGGTGATTATTCTGCTTTGGATTCATCCTTAAAGCGGTTACTTGATTCTACAAAAGATTATGATAATGCAGCATTTTTAGATTTAATTTCAAGCGTGCGTAGAGTTTCAAATGTTACTCTGAAGCTTCCTTTCGACGATTCAACATTTCCAAGATCTTTGCCAGCCTCAAGAGTTAACAAAAGAGAACAGGGGGATTCCAATTTTCTGTTGGATATATTGGGCGATTTAAGTCAGATCAACATCGCGCGCTTAGTTTCTATTAGATCTGACGTGTGGAATGGCATTACCCAACACTTATTTAAGGTTATATCGACGAGATCATTGGAAAGCGCCGTCAAGTATACTGCATCGACAGTCTTAAATGATCTTATCTTAGCTGCCTCTGTTAAGTGTATTTCTCTTGAGCGTAGTAATGTTAGGAACGACATTCAAAGACGAATAATTGATACCTTGAAATCGGAAGTAGCATGTGTCGTTCGTGTTTCGGGACCAATTGATGATGATGTTCATTCTAACAATGTTGACTCCGATATACACGTTTCCATTATTGACACCCTGAATAAAATCTTAGATCAATGTGGACGAAACTTGATTGTCGGCTGGGACCTTGTCTTTGATGTTATTGATTCGGTGTTTTCAATCGACAGTCTTCAAGGGAGCGAAACGAATGGTTTGCGGCAAAAGAATGAAAGAACAGTCCGACTAATTAAATCTGGATTTGACTCGCTTACATTAATTTGTAATGACTTTTTAGATGCCCTACCTAGGCCATGTTTGATGAATCTTATCAACACCCTAAGCAAATTTTCGAACCAAAAGCACGATCTTAATATATCATTTTCATCTATAAGCTTTTTCTGGACTGTTTCGGATTATCTCCGATCCATAATTGTGAAGGAATCAAATACCTCTGGATTTGATATTGATGTATCAAATGAAGATGAATTACTGCAACTGGCTACTTCTGAATCTGTGTCAAGCACTTATGCTCTATGGGTTATTCTATTGTTGAAGCTTGCCAATATTGGACATGATTCTAGGACGCAGGTGAGAAATGGCGCTGTACAGATTCTATTCCGAGTCTTTGAAGCTAATGGTGCACATTTACCGATCTCTGTATGGAAAAGTAGTCAGAAAGTTGTTTTACCAGTTACAATGAATATAACACCATTGAAGGGCAATAATGTTGGTCCTGAATGGATTGAAACCATGTCTCTTATTTTATCTGGGTTTTCTAATATTTATTCCTCTTTCTTGAGCAAATTCATCCAACAGAATGATTTTATAGAGCTCTGGTCCAATCTGATTAACTATTATGAATCGTTGGTTAATCCGACTGAACCTCAATTATCAAATTCAGTATATTCTTCACTGAATGGAATTTTACTTAGTTTATTGCAGAATTCTCAAAGTGATTTCCCTAGTGTGTGCCTTGATAAAACTTGGGAATTTTGGATCAATCAACCTATTACTACGGAGCCAGTTGATTTAAAGGCAACCCAAGAATCCATGGTGACGTTGGTTGAACTTTATAGCCCTCTTTATGAACTTTCTGACAAATTGAATCTTGCTGATGATGTAATGTCCAAGTCTCTGGATTTACTACAAAAAGCGGCTTCAGTTAATTATATACCACAATTTTACTCTGATAGGTACCATATGTCGCCAGTTCAACAAAAGGTCATGGATAAATTGAGTCAGGTATATTTAAATAATACTGTGACAAAAAGCAAACTTTTGGTCTTAATTGCAGATTTGATTAATTTACCGTTCGCTGATGTTGAGGTGGCTACATTAGAAAACTCAAATAAACCCACATTTGTTAGCATTGCAGTCAATGCTCTGAGGTTATTGAATGATATCTATGGCAAGCTTTCTGTTGAAAGTAATGATCACCTTGAAATTCTGACTAATAATTCGCTAGAAAATGTTTTGCTGGCTCTTTTGAGACCGATGGAAACTAAATTTGCCTGTCCGAAAGTGGGTGGGAATGAGGGTACCAAGGTTGAAAATCTTCTAGAGATTTGGCAACTTGCAACGAATGTATTCTTACGAATTGTTGAAACCATTCTTCCTGTGTTAAAAGAACTTGATAATGACCAAACAGTGACCGAGACCTGGAATTTATTATTACAAGGTGGTAAAGCTATTCTTTCTGCCAATGATAACCCTGAATATCAGTCGGAAATTAGTTCTGACGAGTATGAACAGTTCGATATTAAATCCTTCTTAGGATTTGTTGAGTTAATAGAACCGTCAAAACATGATTGGCGCATTTCAGAGGCATTTTGGGAGTCTTGGATTCACAGCATATTTATCAGTTCTCGGATACTACAAAAAGGTAGATTCAACAAAATCTATTACGAAATGCAATACTCAAACGAATCCGTTAATAAATTGGTTATGGGATCTAGGTATGGATCTACAGAGCCAGTGAAATTTATGCCTCGCTGTAAGCTAAGCTATGTTTGTATTGATCAATTATTCCACTTGTCTACACTCGGGTCAAATGAAGTAACATCGGCAGTGGTAAGAATTGCATCGCAGTATTTGAATTGGCGTTGTGCAATAGTTATTCACCAGTATGTTGTCGACCAGCCTCTACGAGGACTATCACCAATGCCTGGTGAAGGTAGGAAAGAATTATTATATATATTAAATGGCATTTTGAAGTATGGAGCACATACAGAAGAAACAACCCTTTTTACAGATTATCTTTCAAAGTTATATCCAATTATTTCAAATAGCATTGCAATTTCTTTGAATGACAAAGACATTCTCTACTACTTGCAAAATATCCTCATAAAAGTTGGTGTTATAAGTCAGATTCACAAATAGAGATTAAAAAGTACATAGATCATATATGGATTACTTATTTCATATTTTAGCATAGCATGAATTTAATTTTTATAATGATATCTTAAATAGCGTAAATAGAGTAAATAATAAAAAAATAATAAACTAATCTAGATGTTGTAATAATGCTTGAAACGGATATTATTGTTCAAGGTATTGACAATATACATATATATATATATATCGAGATGCAAAGGTGTTATTAGATCATATCTTCTGGTCTTTGAGTGAATTCAGTGTTGGTAGTCATAGGTGTGCCAGGCAAACCATCAGATTTCATAGAGGTTGTTCGAGCATTTCTAGATGAACCAGACAACATAGACATACTATGATCAGCCCAACCAGCACTTGAAGCATACATTCTCTTCCCCTTATCACGCTGGAAATCCCTCCATCTCTTCATGACGATTTGAGAGGAGTCAAACTCACCATCAGCATCATCGTGTCCGCTCTTATCCCCTCCTTGAATAGTTCTGGTATCACCCCAAGAGAAATCATCAAACTTCCAATAAGCATTCATAGGGAGAACAAAATTCCAAATTGGCAAGGCTATCAAGTAGACCAACATCCACAATACATAAGAAGCTCGACTAGCTGTGATAACAATCAAAAGACCTGGGAGACCTAAAATCAATGCAAGCAAAATCAGAGACAAAACAGGAGTTGGCTTTCGTACAATGGCAATTATAATAACATATAAAGTGAAGGAGATAGCAGCAGGTAAAACTAAAGTACTGACCAAATCAATAAAGACAACGAATTGCATAGAAATGCAGAAGACCCCACAAAGATCTCTGACCAAAACCAATTCCATCAAATTATGAACAGTGGAATTAATCCATCTTCTTCTTTGTGATAACAAAACTTTAAACTCAGCAGGAGCAACAGTTTTACAAGCAGCTTTAGGAACAAAAATCTGCTTTCTTTTGGGGAAAGTTCTCAACATTAAAGTAGACAAGAATCTATCCTCACCAAGTAAATACAAGTTCTTTTTATGAAGAGTATCAACAACATTTTCAGCATATCTTTCAACAATATCAGGGTTGGCTAAAATAGGGATCCAGAAGCCGTCATCACCCTTTGGTGCCTTGACACGATACATACAGAAACATCCAGGTAAACACGTAACCTCACCAAAGACAGACTCAAAGGCCTTAGCTTGGTGGTGTGAAATAAAGTACTCGAAAACTTGTATCATGGTAACCCATGATTCAGTCTTATTACCAATCTTAGTTTCACCACACAGTCCCATAACCTCAGGATCTTTGACCATCTCAGCAACCATATGAGTTATAGAATCTGGGAATACCTTCGTATCAGCATCAACCATTAATACAATTTCATAGAAGTCAGGAGCAATACCAGTGATCTTCCAAATACCATTGAAAATCTCATACTCAAGCTCAGTCATTCTTTCATCAAACATAACATGTTGCAAGAAACTCATAAGAATAATTTGAGAATCTCTCTTACCACGATTACCAGGCTTAGCAGTTCCCTCTTCGGCAGGGGTACCACATTTGACAATAGTTATAACTGGAACACGTTGTTGTTTAGAAGGCTCAACAGTGTCATTATCATAATCGTAGAAACCAGCATAAACCTTAGCCATGTTGTGTCGCTTGGAACCACTGACAACAGAAACATAGGAATAGGGCATAACCTCTTCAACAGGTTCGACAAAGTCCTTCATCATTGACAATGCAATGTCAGGAGTAGACATATCATTACCAGAACCTTTGATAATACCATCACAGACAATGAGAATCAACTTGTGGGAGTTGGGATAGTCAGTAGTTGCAATAGAATCCAAGGTGGTTCTAAGACCATCGACAGATTCAGAATAGGCAGTAACAAGACAAATAGTATGGGCAAGAGGATAACCAAAAGGTTGGTACTCCGCAGGAGGTTGAGGAACCAAGTATTCATAAGGAGTCATTTCTTCACCCGTAGGTGCAATAGATCTATCATAATAAGCTTCACCACCATCAGAATATTCGCCATCCATAGCATGTCCTCGATAAGAGGTATCCATAGACATGAAAGATTGGTGTCGACTATATGGATCATCGTTATTGAGCATCATAAAAGAACTTCTAGAGCCATTTCCAGTAGTATATATGGAACCAGCAGGAGCAACCTTTGAAGTAGTAGGAACAGGAATTTGGGACATCATGGTTACACTTTGTCGTTTCTTAGCATCGTCTTTTTTTGAAAACTTGGAAAATCTATCCCGTCTTCTTGGAGCAACTATAGCATTCTTGATAGGGCCTTGAGAATATAGATCATTAGACCATTCTTCAATTTGCTCGTTGTGAGCAGCCAATTGCTTTCTGTCCATATAGAAAGCGCCTTGCTTTCCAGCCACAAACCATTTGAAATAACAAGCAATGATGAATTTAGCACCAACTAAACCAATAATGAAAACCAATGAAACATACAATACAACTTGAGAAGCAATACAGCCAATTTGCTCGGTGTCAATATATCCAACTTTGATAATCTCGGATAGACATTTTCCAATTTGACCATCTTCACCATGGGCCATAAGTTGAGTGATATCAAGACCACGAATAGAAGTATCATTTCTTAAGAGGTCAAACATAGAAGGATAGTTTAATTCAGATTTTTCGAGTTTGTCCAAAAGAGCCAAATCCAATACATTACCATTGTACACTACCAATTGACGAGTAGAGTTTTTGATATCGTCCCAAGTGAAATAGACTTCAGCAGCAATTTTAAGGTCGTAAAATTGTTTTCTGGCATTAGCAGAGGTGTGACAAGCATACCCAGTGTAGTAATCCTTTTCAAAAACTTCAATACTAGGATATGAACCATTTTGGGCAAAAAGCACACAAGGGAAGTACCAAGCAACGTTTCCATCATCATCATGAGGAATGCTTGAGTTAGATTTAGGAGTAATGAGATTCTTGCAATTACCGTTTACATTTTGGAACAGGAAACTTGCATCCAATCCACCAGCATCAATAGGAGGGTATAAAACATTTCCTCCATTGGGGAAACCTTCAAACTTTGGGTGGGTAGCTCTAGTCAAATCATAAGAACGACCATTGACAATGATATAACCAGTATTAACTTCGTTGTTTCGAATTCGAACAATATCATTATGACAAACAGTATTTGTAAAACCAAAAGTAAGGAAAGCAACAAAAGCAGCAACATACAAGATAATGGTAATAAGACCGATTTTTTCACGCCAAGCCATTTGACGATCCTTATTCTTCATACCGAATAGTCTTAAAAGAGGAGGAGGAGCCCAAAATGTGATAAGCTTGCAATAAGCTCTCCAAAGAGATAATTGGTCCTTCTCCCTCTGGAGTGGGGGTTTTCTAGGAGGGTTTAATGGTGCGTTGGGTTGATTATCAAAATCTTCATCATCCTCGGAGCCTGAACCAGGAGGCCCATAGTGTTCAGAAGTTTCATTTTTATATGGAGACTCATTCTCGTCAATTTCATCATCATATTCTTCTTCCCTTTCATCATTTAATCCATATACATTTCTACCAGGACTAGGCTTTTCATGAATTTGCTGTTCATTCTCATCAAGATAATCTGCAGGTTGTGGAGATCTTTGTCGACTCAAGTCATTCATAGGAATATCATTATCAGTACCTTCATGATGGTCAACTTCATTACGGCTATTTATAGCTTCTGAATATGCGACAATAGGATCAACACCAGTAGAAGACGGTTGAACTTGTAACCTGTCAGCAGCTTGAACTGCCAATTGAGTGTAGTGGTATCTGGGGTGGTCTGGGTCGATTCGGTTCCTCTCTGGTCTTACTAAAGACTTCTTTCTATTGAAGCTTTCACTCTGAGGAATTCCAAGACCTCCAGAATTACCAACCATTCGTTCTTCATCATAATTGTCGGAAAACCGGTTTTTCTTAGGCGATCCACCGCCAACTTTTCGAAATGAGCCGGAACGGTCCACTAAAAGATGGGTTAGAAAACACGAACATTCAAAACCATTTGGTTCACACCAATTTTGAGGAACTACTTACTGTTTTCTAGTAACCAATGTGGTTACTTGTAAAGCTTTTAAAGTTTGCTAGAGACAAATGTCGTACCTGAGAAAAAAAAAAAGTCAGGAAATAAATATGCAATAAAGCGCCTTATAACAAGCCTGTTTCTTAAGAAACAAATTTGAAACAAATTAATAGAAGAAATAAGTCTACTGTTGATAATAGAAAGATTGATAATTACAAAAATACCCGGATTATTCGCCAACAGATAGAAAAGCCTTTTATATCAAGTCGAAATGTCGAGGTGACTTTAGATGTGCTTAGGAAAAACTGTGCAGGAAAATGTAAACACAGAGGATACCCCTGTGTAAATATAGTAACAATTAGTCGATAGACTATTTTATTAGGTTAACGCTACTGTGAAACAAAACAGCAAGTTTTAGCAATAAAAATGACCAAAATAATAAAATTTTCTGAGGAACCAGAAACCTGAAATTTTTCTTTTATTAAATCCAGAGAAAGATGATTTGATCTTGGATTGCTAAGCTGTATAAATATATTTAGGCTTCAGACGTGTTATTGTAATATTTTACATATTGCCCTATCGGGATGGTAATATTTTATTTTTAGACCCTTTACAAATGGCTAGCAGACGGATGCCCGTACCGCGAGCCAGGCCCAGGTGTCAAGCGTAATCCACATTTTTAATCAGTAAGTTACTGGTAACTAACGTTACAGATCTATGAGGAGCCCATCTAATAAACTATATAAGGATGTCAGTAGCTGAAACTGTCGAGACTTGACTATATAGAAAGTATATGAAACAGGCAGAGTGTTTTCTCTCTGTAGGGCCTAATTTTGGGGATTTTACTTTTTGTTTGTTTTGTTCATTGTACCTTGGAAAGGAGGTCTTCATATGAGGCTACACGCGTCATTACTTTAACAGTAGACTTACAGTTAATTGAACAATTACCGTTAGTTTATTAACCTTGCTTAACTACTATTTGAGAAAAAATATACTCATCAACTATAAAATCAAACTAAACTTTTCTAACTACTGTTATTTTGCTTTTATAAGCTTAAGTATTAGTACTTTGACTCTTACTGTAGACCACTCTGTATTATGGATCTGCTAAGGTTAACTGTTAGGCTAGGCAACTATATTGCAGCCTGCAGTTCCACCAACATGCAAGTAAAAAGGCCTTAAAATTTAAACGAGATCAACGCAAGTCAAAAAGTAATTTACATTTTTTATTATCAACAATAGTAATTGTCTATTAATAAATTGGATTCCTCCAATTCTGTAAATAAAATAATATAATATTTAATAATCATCAATGTGGCATCACAATTGCACTATCAGTTTTAGGCTCAAGCAATATCAGGATAATACAATACATATTCTCGTTTAATCTTATCCCAGGTACTAGGATCAAAGAATACATAGATACCACTCTCAGCTTGAGCAGTCTGCTGGACTGGTTCGCTTAAAGGATCTTTAGTGAGCCATAGCTTGAGCTCCTTGTGATATCTCCAGTTTCGAGTAGTTAGTTCTGCTGCTGCTGCTTCTTGCATACTATCCCTAGGCATAGTATAGAACATGTAAAAAAGCGTTTCTTCTGTCAAGTTTTGAATCTTTTGCTGTTGGGGTACAACTGATGGAACCTCATAACATTGGGGGATTTTAAATTCGGGAATAGCCTTATGTTTAGCTGTTTCTATCCATGGTGATGCAAAAGTCTTGGAAAGTGGTTCATCAGTCGGATTAAAGTTGAGTCCCAAATTCCGCAAATCATTGCCAATTGCAACTGTAGTTTGATCATTATTCTCCATTCTAATAACCCCTAATAAACCATTCATGCCAAATTTATCTAATTCAGCTGTAAAAAGTTAGAATAATATTCATACAACACTTATATTATAACTTACCTTGGTTGGCTTTATCTGATGGTGTAGCATTACTGTTATGAGTAGCATTTTCTGATCCAATTGGCTTGGTACTCCCTGGTAAAGCTGGGAATTCTTCAGAAGGTTCACTGGAAACATTGGCACTTGCTGAACTGCCTACTACTGATTCGTTACTACCGACAGGTCGACTTTGTAAACCTGGAGGAATAGGAGATTGGGCTCCATTACGAGCAGCTTGTGCAAATGGCTGAACTGCTTGGTGCTGTTGTTGTTGTGGCCGTTGTTGCTGTTGCTGTTGCTGTTGTGGGAACCCTTGCAATCCAACGGGCGGTCCCTGTTGGTGATGCTGTTGTTGGAGGCCTTGTTGCTGAGCTTGTAATGGCTGCTGCTGAGAATTTTGAGAATTTTGAGATTGATTCGATGAAATATTTGATCCAATAGCAGAGCCTAATGCTGGAAATTCTGATAAATCTAAAGCAGGTTGGCCAGTTGTTGATCCATTGTTAGGAAACGCACTTGGAGCTCGGTTTACAGATCCTGATATAACTTGAGAAGCTGATCCCCATAATGGAGCTGGAGTATTTCCATTAGCAGCCACTTATTCTTGTTAGATTACACTCAAACAGAAAAAAAAATTACTGCTTTGGCTTCTTACCTGATCTACCATTAGCGGCTGTTGAAGCTGGCCGACTTGTAGTTAATATTGTTCTTTGTGGGGTTTGTTGCTGAGCCAAGGGACGGTTTTGAACTGTTTGTTAGTTTTATTAATAATTCACTACCATTCTTCATGTTTGTTCAAGTTGAATCATCAAACTCCGATCAGCTCTTAGTGTCTGCAGCATGACTTTGGTATATAGCCATTTTCTACACAAATAATCGAATTTTTCAGAAGTATTTATATATCGCATAAGCAAATCACTACATACCTTGTCGCTTCATTATAAACCACCTCTATTCTTCGAAATTTAAATGCTGGGATCAATTTCAAATGATAGTCGTAATCAATATGGAGATCCTACAGTCAAAAGTTTGCCCTCACCCTTTTTTCTAGAATTGGTCCGGGTAAAAGAGTTTCTCAGTATCGACTGAAACGCAACTTTACATAGAGAATTTTTGATTTAGAAGCCTTAGATATTTTATCTGGTTCCACATTTCTACCTTCGATTATGTCAATTCCATTAAACTTAAGAATTTATAGAAGACGTTTTTCTATTACTGTTCGACTATCTGTTAATAGAATAGTCCAAACGTTATTCCAAACTCGTTTTGGATCATTGTCTGCATGTTCAGAGCATATAGCTGAGAATACCGACTTTGATAAATCAGAAACATCTGAAAAGAGTATATCTATATTTTAATAGTAAAAGAAACCATTTATATGAATTTCAAAGGGCCTTTAATAATTTTGGTTTTTTTTTTTTCAGCACAACTAACTGTGTTATATCCGGAGAAGCTTTTGATCTGCCTAACCGTATTGGGACCTTTAACCAAACCCCCAGAAAAATATCTCCTAGTGCATAGTAGGAAATCAAAGGTCGAATTATATACACAATACTAATGTCTAGAAAAGTGAATATTATTATTACTGGTACTCCTGTATGTATTAGAGGAATACTTAAAGTTATATAAATGTATATCCTAACTATTAGGGTACTGGAAAGACCAGTCATGCCCAATCTTTAGCTGAGCAATTACCTGATCTCAAGTATTTATCTATTAATGATGTTGCAAAAGAACACGATTGCTACGCAGGATATGATGAAGAAAGAAAGAGTCATATTGTGGATGAGGATAAAGTTTTAGATGCTATTGAAGAAGATCTCGAAAAGGGTGGTTTAATTATTGACTGGCACGTGTGTGATATATTCCCTGAAAGACTCATTGATTTAGTTGTTGTATTAAGAACCGATAACACTGTGTTATATGACCGATTGAAGAAAAGAAATTATGCTGAAAATAAAATAGAAGAAAATATTGATGCTGAGATTATGCAAGTTATTCTTGATGAAGCCCGAGATAGTTATGCTGAGCAAGTTGTTGTTGAGTTGCAGTCTAACGACATTGATCAGATGGAGTCAAATGTCGACAGAATTGTCTCTTGGAAGGTGCAATGGGAGAAAGACAACAAATAATTGGCCTTTTATTTACTCATGATTCCAAGTGTTATATAACTATATTTAAAATTAAACCTCTGCTTTTTTTTCATTCTATACAAAAAAATCATCTACTTCTATAAATTATTGAAGTCCTTCCAAAGCTTCATTAACAAGTTCAACTACCTGAAGAACTTCTTCATGAGTGTTATAAAAATGATTAGGAGCTAATCTTATAACATCTGGCTGTCTCTCATCACCAATAACTCCTTTGGCATCCAAAAAGTCAAACACTTTCTGCATCACACCAGTACCAGATGGCAAAAACAATAAAGATAATTGAGCACCTCGCTCTGCTGTCTCGGATGGTGTAATAATAGTAAAACATGGCTTGGTAGCTTTAGCAGATTCTTCAACAGATACGTAAAACTTCGAACTTGTTAATAACTCATATAAGTAATCGGTCATGCTAACACTTCGTTCTCTTAGTTTTTCAATTCCTCCAGCAAGTTTAAATAATTTCAGACTTTCCCCAAGACATACAGTATTTAAAACGCTTGGGTTTGACATTCGAAACCCATTGGCTCCAACAATCGGATCAAACTCATCAGCCATGGCAAATCTAGTCTTTGGGTTATTACCCCACCATCCAGCTAATCTAGGTCGTTTGTCATTGCCATGCTTCTCATGTACAAAAATACCGCCGATACTTCCCGGTCCAGAGTTCAGATATTTATAAGTACAAAAAACAGCAAAATCAGCATCCCAATCGTGAAGCTTTACTGGGACATTTCCAGCTGCATGAGCCAAATCCCATCCAACAACGCATCCTTTTGCTTTAGCAGCCTTAGTAATGGTTTCCATGTCAAAAAGTTGTCCTGTGTAAAATTGAATACCTGAAAAGATAACAATGGCTATAGAGTCTCCACTCTTTTCGATTGCTGCCAATATATCTTCTGTGCGTAATGTATATTCTCCAGATCTGGGTGCCAAAGGTATAAGTGCATCATCGGGCTTAAACCCATGAAGTTGAGCTTGTCCTTGAAATGCATAGGTATCAGATGGGAATGCCTTTTGCTCATATAGAATCTTATAACGGGTCTGAGTGGGCTTATAGAATGCCATCAACATGGTATGGAGGTTTCCAGTTAATGTATTCATGATTGCAACTTCAGACTCCGAAGCACCAAGTAGAGGTGCCAGTAAAGGGGTCACAGGGTCATCTATAGATACCCATGGTTCAGCAGATGGGTGATTGAAATGAGAAACCACTCCTCTTTGCTTCCAGGCATCTATTTCTGCTGTAACAGCTTTCTCGGTAGCTAGCGGCATCAACCCAAGAGAGTTTCCACAAAAGTACAAGCAGGCTTCAGTAGATTCTGTCTTAGTTCCCAGGCTCCCCAATGATGGGATGGCAAAGTGCTCTTTAAAGCTTGGATACTTGGCATCAAGCTTTCTAGCATATTCAACTGTGTTCGACATATTTAATGATAAATATGCTGAGTTTTCTAGTTTTTAGGGATTGATATCCTCTGACTAACTTCGAGGTCTCCTTACCCTTCAGGTTCACATTGCCGGAACATACATGCACGGCTCATAGCCTCTAACTGAAGGTAACTAGCTATTCCATCCATTGCTATTTCAACTTTCTACAATTGAAAACATATAATAATAATAAATCATTTATAACATAAACTAATAATAAGTATAATACTTAAATACACAAAATATCCATTTTACACACATTTTCTATTCTATTAAAAGAAAGACATCATCAGTAAATTTTTTTTTCGAGCATATAAATTTAAGCCTTAGCCTCGAGAAGCTCGAAAGCTCTTTGCTCGATACTACCATTGCCTGGAAGTCTGGTGGAACCAATCAAGAAGTTGTCAACTTCTCTAGCACATTGTCTACCTTCTTGGATACCCCAGACAATCAAAGATTGACCACGTCTACAATCACCAGCAGCGAAAACATTCTCACCAGTGAAGTAGTTGTTAGGAGAAGTAGTTTGAACAGTTCCCCTAGGAGATCTCTCAACAGAAAGATTTTGAGCCTCTGGTCCAACGAAACCCATAGACAACAAAACAAGGTCAGCAGCAAAGAATTCCTCAGAGTTAGGAATTTCAGCCATTTGCCAAGCACCAGAATCGGATTGCTTCCATTCGACTCTGACAGTCTTGACGCCCTTAACATTTCCTTCTTCATCACCAACAAACTCCTTAGACAAGATACAGTATTCACGAGGATCCTTACCATAGTGAGCCCGGACTTCAGAGTGACCATAGTCAACTCTAAAAATTCTGGGCCATTGAGGCCATGGGTTATCCTTGCCTCTAGCAGCGGCAGGTTGAGGAAGTAATTCGAAGTTAACAACAGACTTGGCTCCGTGTCTAACAGAAGTACCGATACAATCGTTACCAGTATCTCCACCACCAATGACAATGACATTCTTACCTTCAATAAGAGGTCTAACTTCTTCCAAAGTACCCTCAAGAAGAGACTTGGTGTTCCACTTAAGAAGCTCCATAGCAAACTTGATGTTGTTTAACTCTCTTCCGGGAATCTTAAGGTCTCTAGGGATAGTAGAACCAACAGCAACAACAACAGCATCATTCTTCTCCTTAAGTTCTTCCATGGTAATATCCTCGCCAACAGTAGTATTGGTAATTACATTAACACCTTCGTCCTTAAGCAAGTTAATTCTTCTTTCAACTATTCTCTTATCCAACTTCATGTTAGGGATACCGTACATCAACAAACCACCTGGTCTGTCAGCTCTCTCAATAATAGTAACAGAGTGACCGGCCTTGTTAAGTTGATCAGCGGCAGCAAGACCAGCAGGACCAGAACCAACAATGGTCACAGTCTTTCCAGTTCTAACAGAGGGAGGATTAGGCTTCAACCAACCTTGTTCCCAAGCATGATCAATAATAGCACATTCAACAGACTTGATACCAACGGGGTCTTCATTAATACCCAACACACAAGCACCTTCACAAGGAGCAGGACAAACACGACCAGTAAATTCAGGGAAATTGTTAGTCATGCTAAGTCTTTGGAAAGCATCAAACCATCTGTCCTTGAAAACAAGTTCATTCCACTTGGGAATGATATTAGAAATAGGACAACCAGTATCAGATTGACAGAAAGGAACACCACAGTCCATACATCTAGCAGTTTGGTGCTTCAAGTCTTCCTTAGTTAATCTAGAAGAAAGCTCTTGCCAGTCCTTAGTTCTATCAACAGGGTTTCTGTACTTTTCAGCTCTTCTCTTGTACTTCATGAAACCACGAACCTTATCAAGAGCAAGCTTGGGCTTCTTCTCTTCAGCCTTGTGGTCCAAGATGGTATCCTCAAGATCAACAACCTTAGGCTCCTCAGCCTTTCTAATTTGAGGAAGAGGAGAGGCACTTCTAGAAAGAGCATTCTTAATCTTCTTAATTTCACCATTAGTAATATCAGCTTCAGGGTCTTCCTTGACTTGGTGCAAGAAGCCGTTGATTTCAGAGAGCTTGGCTTGCTCGGCTTTCTTAGCCTCTGCTTCCAAAACCTTCTTATAATCAGTAGGCAAAACCTTGACAAATCTAGGGAGAACACGGTTAAAGTCAGTAAGAATACGGTCAGCAACTTCAGATTCAGTGTAGTGTCTGTGGTCCTCAATAAGTCCACGAACAAAAGCAATTTCAGCAGGATCAGTAACTTGACTAAGCTCGACAGATTCAGTGTTAACATTGTTAATAAACTCTTGTCCCATATCAAGAACATAAGCAATACCACCAGACATACCAGCAGCAAAGTTTCTACCAGTACTACCAAGAACAACAACACGACCACCTGTCATGTACTCACAACCGTGATCACCACAACCTTCAACAACAGCAGTAGCACCAGAGTTTCTAACAGCAAATCTTTCAGCAGCAATACCTCGGAAGAAAGCTTGACCAGAAGTAGCACCATACAAACAGGTGTTACCAACAATGATGTTCTCTTCAGCCTTGAATACAGAACTCTTGGGAGGATAGATAGTGATTCTACCACCAGAAAGACCCTTTCCGACATAATCGTTAGCATCACCTTCAAGTTCGAGAGTAATACCAGGAGCCAAGAAAGCACCGAAAGATTGACCAGCGGAACCAGTAATGTTAACATGAACAGTGTCATCAGGGAGACCCTTCTCACCAAATCTCTTAGAGATTCTGTAAGACAATGTGGAACCAAGAGACCGATCAGTGTTAATGATTTCAGCACTGATTCTGACGGGAAGACCCTTCTCAAGAGTGACTTCAGATTCATCGATCAACTTGTTATCAAGTCTAACATGCAATCTGTGGTCTTGCTTTCTAACATTTCTAGTAGCGACACCAGGTCTAAGAGTGTGAGCAGGAGTCAAGATAGGGGATAAGTCGAGGTTAGCAGTCTTGATGTTCTTCAAATCCTCTCTAACCTTAAGCTTCTCAGCATGACCAACCATCTCATTAATGCTTCTGAAACCAAGCTTGGCCATAATGGCACGGAGTTCGTTAGCAATGTAGTAGAAGAAGTTGATAACATGCTCGGGAGTACCCTCAAACTTCTTTCGGAGTTCAGGATCTTGGGTAGCAATACCAACAGGACAAGTGTTAAGGTGACACTTTCTCATCATGATACAACCCATAGCAATCAAAGGAGTAGTAGCGAAACCCCATTCTTCAGCACCGAGAAGACAAGCAATAGCAACATCTCTACCAGTTCTAAGTTGGCCATCGGTTTGAACAATAACTCTGCCACGGAGGTCGTTGAGAACAAGAGTTTGGTGAGTCTCAGCAAGACCAAGCTCCCAAGGGAGACCAGCGTACTTGATACCAGTCCATCTGGAAGCACCCGTACCACCATCATGACCAGAAATAAGAATGTGGTCAGCCTTAGCTTTGGCAACACCAGAAGCAATAATACCAACACCAACTTCTGAGACCAACTTAACAGAGACTCTGGATCTAGGGTTAGAACACTTCAAGTCATAGATAAGTTGCTTAAGATCCTCAATAGAGTAAATATCATGATGAGGAGGAGGAGAAATCAAACCAACACCAGGAGTAGAGTGACGAGTCTTAGCAATAGAAACTGAGACCTTGTGACCAGGTAATTCACCACCCTCACCAGGCTTGGCACCTTGAGCCATCTTGATCTGAAGCTCATCAGCATCAGAAAGGTAGTAAGAAGTTACACCGAATCTACCAGAAGCAATTTGCTTAATAGCAGATCTCATAGTATCACCAGTCTCAGAAATAGCAGATCTTTCAGCATCTTCACCACCTTCACCAGTGTTGGATTTACCACCCAATCTGTTCATAGCAACAGCAAGGGTAGAGTGAGACTCCATGGAAATAGAACCGTAAGACATAGCACCAGTAACGAAACGTCTAACAATTTCAGTCCAAGGTTCAACTTGGTCAATAGGAATTGGTTGGGAGCTTTCAAAGTCGAAGTCAAGTAAACCTCTAAGAGCACAGTTCTTAACAGCATCATATTCCTTCTTGGAATAAGCTTCATAAGCCTTTTCATTCTTGTTTCTGACAGCATCTTGAATGTTAGCAATGGCGCTTGGCTCGTTGATGTGGGCTTCACCACCATCACGCCAGTGGTATTCACCACTTTCCTCAAGACCAATAGGTTTAACAGTAGCTCTGCTAGGGTAACCTCTCTCATGAAGAGTAACAGCATCTTGAGCAATGTAATCGAAACCAACACCGTTAATACGAGATGCTGTACCAGCAAAACACTTGTCAACAACATGGCTGTCAATACCAAGGATTTCGAAAATTTGGGCACCTTTGTAAGAAGCAAGAGTAGAAATACCCATCTTGGACATAACCTTCAAGATACCACCGTCGATTGAGTGCTTGTAGTTCTCAATGATTTCGTCATCATGTAAAGAGCTCTTGAGTAGCCCTTCTTTGTTCATCTTGAGCAAACTCTCCAAAGCAAGGTAAGGATTAATGGCATCAGCACCGTAACCAACAAGAGTACAGATGTGGTGAACTTCTCGAGCTTCAGCAGTCTCAACTATAAGAGCAACTCTAGATCTGATCTTCTGTCTGACCAAGTAATGGTGCACGGCACCAGTAGCAATTAGAGCAGAAACAGAAAGTCTATCAGCACAAGTAGCACGATCAGTCAAAATGATAATCTTAGTCTTCTCAGAAATAGCTGCAGCAGCTTCTTGGCAGATTCTGTCAACGGTCTTCTCATAACCAGCAATGCCTTCAGACTTAGAGTAGGTAATATCAATCTTGGAAATAGTCCAAGTAGGGTAGAACTTAGGCAAGTGAGAGAGAGCCTCCAACTCCTTCAAAGACAAGACAGGAGAAGGAAGTAACAATCTGTTACATTGAGAAGGTTTCATCTCAAGAACATTTCCTTGAGGACCAACGTAACATTCTAAGGACATGACAATAGATTCTCTAATAGGATCAATAGGAGGGTTGGTAACCTGAGCAAATAATTGTCTGAAGTATTCGTAAATAATTTTGGGCTGGGTACTTATACAAGCCAAAGCAGCATCGTTACCCATAGAACCAAGAGCTTCCTTACCATCACCGGCCATTGGAGCCAATAACAAACTCAATTGTTCATGAGTGTAACCAAAAGCCTTGAGTCTAGGATCAGCTTGAACATTTACAGAATCAACCTTGTTTGAAAGAACAGTACCAGCCTTTTCAATCTTTTCATTGAGTTCAGGCATGGTAATAAGGTTGGCATGAATCCAAGACTTGAAATCAAATCTAGTAGCAACTTGCTTCTTAAGCTCTCTGTCATCGACGATCTTGCCTTCCTTAGTATCAACTAAGAGCATACGACCAGGTCTAAGACGACCCTTTTCAATAACCTTCTCAGGCTCAACAAAGATAACACCAACCTCGGAGGCACAGATCATACGGTCATCATCAGTGACATAGTATCTACAAGGACGCAGACCATTTCTATCAAGATTGGCACCACAGTATCTACCATCAGCAAAAGTGAACAAAGCAGGACCATCCCAAGGCTCCATCAAACAGGCAGCCCATTCGTAAAAAGCACGCTTCTTAGGATCCATATTATCATTGTTTTGCCAAGCTTCAGGAATCATCATCATGACAGCTTCAGGAAGAGACAAGACACCGTTGATAACCAACAATTCAAGAACGTTATCAAAAGCAGCAGAATCGGAACCACCCTCTTCAATAATAGGGTACAACATTTCAAGTTCTTCAGCAAATAAGCCAGATTCCATCAAACCCTCACGAGCTCTCATCCAGTTCTTGTTACCTCTCAAAGTGTTAATTTCACCATTGTGAGCAGCCCATCTCAAAGGTTGAGCACGATCCCAAGAGGGGAAAGTGTTTGTAGAGAAACGAGAGTGGACCAAAGCAAAGTGACCTTCATAGTCAACATTGACCAAATCATGGTAGTAATTGTAAACTTGGACAGGAGCCAGCTGACCCTTGTAAACAATATTTTTGTTAGAAAGAGAACAAATGTAAAACCAGTTGTGTAGACCAATAGTGTGTGTAGCCTTCTTTCTGAGAACGTAAAGTTGTCTCTCAAATCGCTTTTCAAAATTATCATCAAAGTACTTAGCATCAGTGTGAGTAGGAGTATTCGAAGAACCATAAGCAGCCTCCAAAACAACAATAGGTTGCAAAATCTTGGGTTCTCGAGACAAAGCAGCAGGACCCAAAATGGAAGAATCAGCAGGGACTTCTCTCCATCCGAGAACTCTAAGACCCAACTCTTCAGCAACCTCAGTGAAGGTAGCAATTGACTTGTTAAGTACATCCTTATCCTTCTTGAAGAAAAGGTTACCAACAGCATATTGACCAAGAGGAGGCAACTTGAAAACACCATCACGCTCAAATTCCTTAACCATAAACTTGTGAGGAATAGAAGTCATGACACCAGCACCATCACCATCTCTGGCATCAGAACCAACAGCACCTCTATGGGTCATGTTGCAAAGAAGGGACTTTGCATCGGAGATGATCTTGTGCGAGACTTTACCTTTAATGTTACAAGCAAAACCTACACCACAGGCATCTTTTTCATACTCAGGATCGTATAAACCTTGCTTCATAGGTAAGGTACCAGCCCATGAGCCATTTTCAGGACCATCTTGATATTCAAATGGAGTGTACTCCTCCTCTGTCATTACGACATCATCTTTAGTGGGGACCATCGCTGTTTAGTTAGTACAAAAGCTTGTGATTATTAAAGGTGGGGTTTGTTCAGGGCAGGGTCCAATCGAAAGGGTCTTGTCTTTTCAGATAAGGCTATCTGGACATTGAAAATTAGCCAATTAGATGCAAACAAATAAACTTTAATATAGTTCACTAGCAAGAGCTAGTAAAAGTAAATAGCTTTTTAAACAATTGCGTAAAACCAAATATCTGG
This sequence comes from Sugiyamaella mastotermitis, assembly GCA_030572735.1. Taxonomy (NCBI): domain Eukaryota; kingdom Fungi; phylum Ascomycota; class Dipodascomycetes; order Dipodascales; family Trichomonascaceae; genus Sugiyamaella; species Sugiyamaella mastotermitis. The sequence continues at coordinate 103,461 of JAJMBN010000034.1, forward strand.
GATTTTGATTGCTCAAATATGATAACCAAGATAGAGAGTGAACGACGATGATCAATGATACTGCAGGGTAGACATATATGCAGTAAACCACATAGCTACAATAGACACCATAGACAGAAATCTTTCCCGACTAGATAAGACCTCTCTCGATTGAAATTTGCTGATAAAAAGAGTTCAACTTACAATGAATGGGATCTTTTTTAATTGAATAATAAAAACTTCGCAGGATGCGTACAAATCTAGAATTAGAACAAGCACAACTAGGAAATGTCAGTACTATTTTTTACCAGGTCTGACTTGGCAACTTTTCTGGAATAATACCAATAAATACAAATAAATGAAGACATTGATTATAAAAATCAATAGAATGTATTTGTTCCGTTGATTGATGTGACATCTGTCATAACAAGCTGATCAAGCATGCAGGTATGTGGTATTTAGTACTTCTTCATACAATAGAATCACTTACCAGATTTTTTTTTCGAATAAAAAAAATATTAAAACTGGGCCGGCTCGAAAAATTAACAGCAAAAAAGAAGGAGGCCCAGTGGAATTTTAACCAGTCAAAAAGAAACGGAAAGTTCTAGTTGTCAATGGATTTGGATAGTAATTGAAAAAAAGGCAAAATTATTCACCTCTTTGTATAACTAATTAATAGAGGAATCGACCAATATACAATATTGAAATATTAATAAGATAACGATCCAAATATATCAACCGATATTATTTTAATTCGTCAAACAATAACTTGAACTACTAAGCAAGATAAAACAAAAGAAGAAAAGGGAAGAAAAAAAAAGTTTCAAAATGGGGGCAGATCAGGCAGTATATGAATTGTTTTGGAACGAGGGTGCTAGTTGCTAAGCTAGCGGTAGTGGTGGTGGTGGTGGGGTGGGAATAACTAGGAATAAAGAGGCAGCAGCCAATTTGGCCGAGTGCGGTGATTAATTTGTAACTGATAATATGTAGAGAATGCTAATATGTAGAATATTATAGGTCCATGGGCAAGTATAATCTGTATGATTACATGCACTGAGAGGTAACACTAAATTAAACCGGTCGACAGCAGCAGAAAGACTGGCTCAGAGCTGGGCCCAGAGAGAGGGGCAGCACATTATCCTGCCGTATCGGCATATCGGCCAGCTCATATTAGCATTCATTCTTTTGGGTTTTCATTAACGGTTACTCATTTTACGACTTGGGTTAACTAACAAAATTATTGATGAGAGGTGCGTTTAGCATTACATCAAGCCCGGGTTTCGGAAAAAGCAACCATTTATCGACTTTGACGTCAGGCCTGAGCTGGAACTGATATGAGCTTGACACTGGGCTGAAATTCATGTAAAATTGACCTGACCTGAACTGAAGAGTTCCCAATTGGCCTAAGCCCTGACATAACCTGAATATCCAACAGGACTTATCCCAAATTACGATGTATTACTACCATGAATTCTTCATTTATTTTATTTTCGTATCCTTTTAAGAATAAATGATTTGCAATGTATTTCTCCAGCTAATTAATTTGATTGGAAAGGGTTTTCTTTCATTCCCTCGGAAACGTCCTAGGCTTGCCGGGCCTGCATTAACTTTTTCGCACCTCATAAATTCTGCTACTACATGACCGGTACGACATAGGCTGATGGTGGATGACTCTTTTTTATTTTTATTTTTATTTATTTTTTATATTCTTATTTTTTTTTTTTATACTCTCATTTATTCCTTTTTTCTTAGCAGGACTACTTGGTGCGGAACTGATGTCAATCCCTTAATAAGTTTACAATGGAAATACCCCTCTTTCAACATGAGTAAACAATGAACATTTATAAAAGAATATGTATATGGTTACATTGTATCTACCGTAGTAATAAATTGACGTACGACCCTACCATTTTTCTATTCAGCTCTATTAACACTTTATTGGCTATTACTGCATGTGTAAATTACACAGTGTAATTATGGAATCGCTTATTTTACTATTCCGGCTCAGTTAATTACTGCCTTAAGTTAAGTTAACTTACTGTAGTTGAATTTGCACAGAAAATTGTATGTACAATAAAACGCACACTGCTGCTCAGTCTTCCCGTCCATCTATTAAAAGGTAACAACCATGTTAACACAGCTAACTAATTTAACCAGGTTAACAAAGAGTAAGTGCCATAAATATAGCATCTGTAAACACAATTCATGTTGATGTGAATTTTTCTTTATTATCCTTCGTATGAAGTGGAAATTCTCTGTTAAGCACTATTATTATCTTTATAAAAACTCGTCTTGTCTACCTGTTTGTACCAATTAGCCCATATTATTTTGTTACCCTGCCAACTCATGTGTTTTAGCTGGCTGTTATTGGCCGATTTCGGCTCCAGATAGTTATCTGTAACCAATCATAACCAAACCAGTCCGCGGCTGACTATGCGTGATATCCCATGTTTGTGTTAACTTGACTGTGCTAGATGTTAGTTTGACTTTAGGTTGTTTTAGGTATGTCTTGTACCGGTCTATGACGTTGGTTTACTTAACCAGCTTCTGAATGAGGCACTCCCGGCGGATCAAATCACTTAACCAGTTTATTATGTCCTCGGCTTCTTCTAGTAGTTTCCGGTGGCCATTTCCCACGGTTATCTAATCTACTCATGTACCTACGTGTAGTTACTGCTTAGTTAGCAATACCGAGCTTAATATTAACTAAGTTACTGAGTTTCCTCAAAAAGATACCTGGGTAGTTATTTTATATTCTATATTAAAAAATTACTAATATTGGTAGCGGTACCTTGGTTATATTCCTACCACGGCTCGGTTTTGAAACTCGCCCTATTTTTTTCACACGACCGCAGTCCATTTGCTTGGTTTGTTTTGTGGGTCGTTTTTTTCCACCCAAATGATGGATGAGAGGTGTCACCACTGTGGTGTGTATTGTGGGGCGACTCCATTATCTCCATATACGCGGTTCCGTTCAAGAATTGATCCTGTGTTAGTCGGCCATCCTTTGAGTTTGTCTAATGTGTTTTTTTTTTTTTTTTTTTTTTTTAGTTACATCCAACGTATCCTAGGTTCTATTAGTAAAAGAGTATGCTAGATGCTTGATAAGAAACGCACTGGGTTGAAAGCAACTGTTGACTGCCTGAGAATGGTACATAATGCTGCTTCAAACCCCTGGGTTTCATTGGCACATGCAGAATTTTGCTTATAAACCAATACTGGGTTGATGTTCGGAGTATTCAGTGCTGTTGCCGGCCTAATAAAAGATTTGAAAATCCTTGTTATTATTCACTAAGCATCCCAACCTCAATTTCCACTGCTTTAGCTGTCGACTGCCCTCCGAAATCGGCCATAGTGGTGAGGCAAGGTTATCACTATAAAGGCTGGTTAAATTTTTGATGTATATAAGGTCCCGGTTTTTTCCGAAATGTCTTTTAAACGGGTTAACTAGTTGCTGTAACTTAAGTTAAAAGTTACATGTATGTAGCTCACAAGATCTCGGTTTCGGCTGATTGTCACTGTTCGTCAGCACTTTACAGGTAACTAACTTAGTTAAGCTACTTCCAAAAATTGGTCGGGCATGGTTCCGATTCTTTGCAAGACTCATTGTGACTTTCACAATGTTAACATGTTAACCATACATGACAGTTGAAAGACTTTTTGATTACAGATATTACCAAGCTGTAGTAAGGTGTCTGGATTGTTACATAGTTTCATGTGCTGATAGTAACTTGTTAGTAACTTGTTACTTGATTCATATATATATATATATATTCTCATATACATATCGACAGCTATTTCTGTGGCCTTCAATCTCTCGCGTACCTGTTCCTTGCTGCTACTGTAATTGCAATTGAGTGCATATGATATAATTTATTAGACATAATGTCTTTTGTTCATATATTATATTACTGTATTATGTGAGAGTGTGAGATCTGGTATTAGTGTTGGTGCCTCAGTTGTAAAAGGTATATGTTAAATATAAGCTGTCCATAGGAAAGTGGGCTCAACTTTAGCATTCCCCTGAATCCGTCGAAAATTCTTGAACCGGATATACGGGTCATACTCACACCTGACAATAAAACCCCAGTCAAAAATAGTCGAAACGAAAGCCTGGATAAATTCGAACCACCAGAACAAACAAGATGCAAAAAAACCAGAAAGTTCGCAAATGTATACAATTACACGCAATAACTATGAATAATTCAAAATCGAAAGATGCCTGCTGCAGGTTGACAGACGAGCTTACCTCAACCCACAGAGATACGCATAAAGCTACAAACTCTAGATTAAAAGCATTAAATAGGAATTGATACACAAAAAGGGCAATAAATTGGCATATAAACTATATAACATTTCAAGACAACTCGGTGCTGTGAACATCAACTACCTTTTGGGCAGTGGAAGTAGCACTGGCAGGGTTAGCTCCAGTAACAAGACGCTCATCAACTACAGTAAAGTCATCCCAAGGTCCTTCAGGCTCAACTACAGTAGCTCCTGCCTTTTCGAGAGACTCAGTAGTGAACACAGTATTGGTCTCTCTGAGAAAACTGGTCAATCCCATAGCTTCTTCACCCCGGTTAGTAAAACCAGTGACCTTCTTACCCGTGATCAAGGACTCGCCCTTGCTCTTGATGCCAACTAAGACCAAAGGACCGTGACAGACAGCACCAATTACTCCACCCTTATCATAGATATCACCAGCAATTCCTTGTAAGCCAGAAGCACCCTCAAAATCCTTAACTGTACCATGACCGCCAGCAGCAAAAAACACTTCATAATCAGCAGGGTTAACTTCAGAGGCTTTCTTAATATTTTTAAAAGCAATATTCAAAGAAGACTCGGGGTTATTGTAAATCTTAAGCTCATCCTCACTCAAAAAATTGCTAGTAACAGAATGGTCATCGAAACCAAATTTACCATTCTCTGAAACAATCTGAATATCATAGCCATTCTTCTGGAATACTTCAAAAGGATGAAGTACTTCGGAATAAAAAATACCAGTACTTTTTCCATCAGGGTAGAATGGCCCATGGAAACCAGTAACAGCCAAAAGAGCCTTCTTTTGTCCAGCCATATGTTAATATTTAATGAGATATTTGAATTGAGTTGAAAGTATCAAAAAAAAAAAAAATAGAAGAAAAACTTGCAGTATATATTGTTGCTCTTAAATTCTATTGTTGTCTGGAGCCTCCAAATCCGTGTCGGCAAATTAAGCCGTTCTACTCGTACAGTAATTAAGTTAACAGTTACTACTACCTGTACAGTACACAGTACTTACTACACGGCCCAACTCTTAAATCTTATAGAGGGCCATCGGAAAGTCTTAAGTACGGGTCAGAGCAAGAGATATCTTCACTGCAAATTCGCATATTTGTAACCTTACCATAAACAGTCTGATGACTTAAAGTTACCCAGGAGATATATAAAACACATATATAATTAAAAAAAAACCAGACACGATCATCACAGTGTCAAATATATTGATTGAAAACCAAATTCCTGTTATATAGATAGTAACGTGTAGGCCCTAGTTGAACTTTCTGAACTACCGAATTTAATGACGATCTGTGAAGAGAGCCCTTTGAAAATGTGCTTAAAAGTTATAATACTTCTTCACTTTTCATTTGAACAGTAATAACAAAAAAATATTAAATCTTGCCTCGAGCCGGATTCGAACCGACGATCTCCTCATTACTAGTGAGGCGCCTTACCGGGCTTGGCCATCAAGGCTAATATTGGAAATTTTTTGAATTTATTTTCTAGCCAATTCAGCAAACAGGGTAAGGGCTTAGGTGCACGTTGTATATTTGAAATGGGACATAAGTTTTATTATTTTCATACTCTATAGATAAATTTGATGTTATTATAATAGGACATAAGTTTGGATAGCGACTCCTGCCCATAGGTGCATATGAGTTATTTTAGATATAGTTTT